>VDFB02178778.1:0-38020 GCA_007258455.2 Sequoia sempervirens
AGTGTCAATGAATTGGTTCTCAAGGGAGCTCTGGGGGTTTGGCTCTTTTTTGAGACCCAAGAAAGATTGCTCCACTTTTGTGGATTTATAGTTATTCTACTATTTCCATTGTTGCCTCTGCTTTGGAAATAGGTGAGACCATTTTGGTTACTAATGTTTATGTCTTGACTGATATTCGTAGAAAAATTTGGCTTTGGACTCATATAAGGTATGTTAGATCATGTGCTCCATATCTTCCTTGGGTCTTAGCTAGTGATTTTAATTCTATGTTGAGTTTGGAGGAGAAAAGAGGTGGGTTGCCTTAGCTTGGGCCTGCATATGATCTTTTTCGAGAGAATGTGGATTCGCTAGCTTTAATTGATGTTAATCCTTCAAATGGGGTTTTCACTTGGAATAATAGACGAAGTGGAGAGGAAGCGATCTCTGAAAGGTTGGATAGATTTCTTATTTCTTATTTTTGGGTGGGAGGTAGATTGGTTACTAGCTTTGAGATTCTTGATTGGAGGGGTTTTGATCATTGGCCAATTAAACTTTCAGTAACCTCTTTTACAACTCCCAAGAATCCTCCTTTTAATTTTCAGCTTATGTGGCTTTGAGAGTCTTCTTTGCATGATCTTATGGCCCAGTGGTGGCATGATGGAAGCCCTGCTTATGGTACAACTATGTACACCTTTGTTAAGAAACTTCAGTATGTCAAATTTCACCTTAAGAGATGGAATAGGCTATGTTTTGGAAACCTAAAGGCTAGGAAGAGGAATGCTCAGGCACGCCTTGATGTGATTACTCACCAAATTTAAGATTTTGGTTTCTTAGACGCTTTAGGTCAAGCAAAATCCCATGCTACAAGAGTAGTGGAGGAGTGAGAACTCCAAGAGGATATTTTCTAGAAGCAAAAGGCTCAGATTGATTGGCTTCAAGAAGGGGACAAGAATACTGCTTTCTTCCATCATTCTGTGTAGACTTTCCATAATAGAAGTTTTATCTCCTCTTCGGTCAACGCTTATGGGATGCACATATCTTCTCTACAGGCTTTCTATTGTGAGGCTAGACAATTTTATTCTACTATTTTTTCTGAGGGTTCACCCCCTATAGAAGTTGAGGAGAACTTGATCCTTAATTGCATTTCCTCCTTGATCTGTAAGGAGATGAATGATTTCCTCATTTTCCCGATTTCTTTGTTTGAATTGGAAGAGGTTATTTTTGGGATGAATAAAGGTAAAGCTCTAGGTCCGAATGGGTTTCCTGTTGATTTTTTCAGGAATTTTGGAATATTATAAGTTTGGATTTGTTAGAGGTTGCTCAAGAATCTCTTCACAACAAGTAGATGCTTTGAGCCTTGAACTCTACTTTTTTGGTTCTCATTCCTAAAAAGGAAGGTGTTGATCAGATCAAATTCTTTAGACCTATTTCTCTTTGTAATGTGGTGTAAAAAAATATTACTAAATTGATTGCAGAGAGGCTCAAATTTTGTTTTCCTTTTGTGATCTTTGAGGAGAAAGGGGTTTTTTTTGCTGGAAGAAAGATCCTAGATGGGGTGGTGGTTGCCTCTGAATTCATTCACTCTATGGAAACTTCTAAGGAGAAGTCTATGTTCATCAAGATGGATATGGCCAAAGCTTATGATAGAGTTAAGTGGCATTTTTTGTAGAGAATTCTCTTAGGCTTTGGTTTTAGTCCATATTGGGTCAGTTGGAATATGAGTTGTGTTATGTCTTCCTCATTTTTGATTATTATGAATGGGGAACCTTTTGATATTTTTGGGGCTTCCAGGGGCCTTTTTCAAGGAGATTCTTCCTCCCCTTACCTAATTATTATTGTGGTTGAGGGTCTAGGCAGATTTCTTAAGTCATGGGTTTCCCAGGGTAGGATCCAAGCTGGTTGGTGTTAGGGAAATGGGCTACCATATATTTCTCATCTTCAGTTTGTGGATATCACTTCTCTTATGGGGAGGGCTCACCTTAAGGAGGCTGCTTCTTTTAGGAAAGATTTGGATATTTACCTTGCCGCTTCGGGTCAGAAAGTCAATGAGCACAAGTCATATATCTTCTTTTTTAATACTCCTCAAGCTATTGAATGATGGATTTCTAATATTTTGAGATTTCAAATTGGGTCTCTTCCCTTTGTCTATTTGGGAATACCTCTTGCTATTGGTAGGCAACCCAAGTCTTTTTGGAAAATTTTTCTTGGTAAGCTGCACAGTAAGGTCACTCATTGGACTCATCATTGGCTTTCTACTACTACAAGAGTGACTCTTCTAAATTCTGTTATCTAGGCTCTCCCTATTTATAGGTGTTTTCTTCAAGCAACTCCTTTGTATTTCCTAAGGGAATTTGATGCTCACAAAAAATTATTTGGAGTGGTAACTTGTAGACGACTAAGTGGAGTCTTGTTAAGTGGGAAACTGTGTGCAGGTCACAGAAAAAGGGGGGCCTCGACTTATGTTCTACTGTTTTAATGGGAAAGCTCTTGCAACCAAGTTATATTGGCGTTGGCGAACTAGTCAGCATCAATTTTGGGCCCGTATTCTCACCCATAAGTATCTTAAGGATGTTAACACTTTTGATGTTCCTCATTTCCCTTTAGAAGGAAGGGGATCTATGATTTGGCATACTCTAAAATCGGGGGCTTAGTTGGTTAAGAAGGGGATTTTTTTGATTTTTCATACGGGTTCTTAGGCTCTTTTTTGGTGGGATTCTTGGGATGGTCATCCTCCTATTCTTTCTGCTTACCCTCACCTCCAGCCTCTTTGTGATCATTTTACTGCTACTGGTTGGAATACGATTGAGCATTATAAGACTATTTAGAATATTGGGTTGGCTACTAGTCTTATATGGAAGCACTCCTCAGATTGACCGCTAGGAGGGTCAAAGGAGGATAGGAAAGAGCTGGCTTAGATTCTTGCATCATGGGAATGTAATTCCATGGAGGGGCAGGATGTCTTGGCTTGGAGTAACAGTGATTTATTTGGTAAGTACTCTATTTTAGCGGGTTATGGAGAGTTGGTTAGGCAGATGTTTGGGGACATTGAGGTTCCTTGGTGGAAGCATGTGTGGAAGAAATTTTCTTGGCCTAAGTGCAATTTTTTTTATGTGGTTGGTGGTCCAAAATTGATGTCTTACTTGGGATAACTTGTGCAAGCAAGGGTTCTAGGGTCCCTCGATGTGTGTTTTGTGCTGTGATAGTGAGGAGAGTGTCTCTCATCTCTTCTTCCAATGTTCCTTCTCTAGGAAGCTATGGCACCTATGGTGGGGTGTGCGGAACCAGGCTTGCTAACATGCCTCTTCTTTGGATGAGTTCTTTGCTTGGTGGGGGAAGGCCCTTGTTAAGACTTCTTTTCTTCAAGTTACTTGGGATCTTGGACCGACCTTTATTATTTGGCATATCTGGTTGGAGAGGAATTGTAGGATTTTGCAAGATGTGAATTTGGTTGCCCAAGATTTGTGGTGGAAAATTCTTCATTCTCTTAGAGAAACTATTTTAGCTAAGTGTGACTTGCATGAGGGTGTGGATTTGAGAGATGTTGCCTATTGCACTCATCTCAACCTTCCTCTTCAGAGTGGTTCTACTCAGGGTGCTGGCCAGATCATGAGAAATAGATGTTGACATCCTCTTCAGAAGATAAATAGGGAGGGGAATTGGTGTCCTCCTCCTCAAGGTGTGTTGAAAATCAATACATATGGTTCTTCTCGGGGAAATCCTAGTCATGCTGGTATTGGGGGTGTTGGGTGAAATAGTTTTGGGACTATTGAGTTTATCTTTTCTGTTTATAAGGGTTTGCATACTAACAATGTGATGGAGGGAGTCTTGCCATTTTATATGTTGTGGAGCCCAGTTGCACTTTTGGGTGGAGACAAATCATTTGTGAATATGATTCTCAGGTGGTGGTGACTTTGCTGAAGAGGCATTAGTTAGAGGATGTCAGTTGGCATTTGGCTGCAATTATAAAATAGATTCTTAATCTACGTGCTTCCTTGGAATCTGTTACTTTCTACCACATCCCTAGAGAATGGAATGGGGTTGTAGATTGTTTGGCCAAATGGGCTTCAAATCATTTGCAAAATTGGAACATTGTGGAAAGGTGTCAATTACCCCCAGATATGTCTCAACAGTTGGACCACTTAGGGGAAATAGATAGGGGCATGTAATGCCCATGCTTTGTACTGCATTATTTTGGTTTGAATAATTTTTTACCCCTCTTTTAGTTTAAATTTCAAATTAGGAAACGATTACAAATCACAAATTAGGAAAAGATTACAAATTTTGCAATTGTAGGAATATTTATCTTATATGGTTCTAGAATCATTTGGTAGGTTTGTCACATGGAAGCAAAAGGCTATTATGGCTGGTTTATGTTCATTTTTTTGCAATTTGGATTATGAGTGTGATGTTGTAATTTTGATATTTGTTGTTATGGTAACTCTGTTGTATCTTTTCTTTTTAGCAATAAAACATGTACATCTTCACTCTAGGAAGTTGAAGGATTAAATTTGGTTTTCAAAGGTTTCAATTATATTTTCTACATAATCCAAGACAATTTTGAAGTCTTTTTTAATGCTTTATCACTTCCTTATGTCTACTGGATTACTCCTTTTCTTGGATCTATTTTAGTTGCATGGATTTTTTGATTGTTTCATACACCCATTTCTCCAACGAAGGAGAAGAAAGCATAATCCTATATCTGTTTCCATAGTAAAATTAACCATATTTCTCTCTTTAAAGATTGAATGTGGGAAACTATTGCTTCAAATAAGATCAAGAAATAGTAGAATTCCACATCAATGAATGGGATTGGTTGTGGATAAATAGCATAGATTTCTATCTAGGCTTTTTTTTTTCTAATTTATCTGAAGATCGTTCAAATCAGTAATATATATAATTTTGAGTGTCAAAGCTACATTTCATGATGTTACAAAATTACATTTTTCTTTTTGTAGAATTTTAAGGGTTTTGGATTATCAGCATAGGTTCCCATCTAGGTTTTTTTTCTCTAATATATTTGAACATTATTCAGTTCAGTAATATATCATCTTGATTGTCAAAGCTGCATTTCCCAAAGTTACATAAATGCATTCATATTTTTGTAGAATTTTAAGTTTCTTTTAGATGGTTGATTGAAATTTAATCAGAGGTTTGATGTTTTGGTTTTTATCATATGTTTCCCTATTTGTAGTGTGCTAAATTATTTGAAGGTCCTAGAATGAACTAAATATGAAATAGTTTTTAGTTAGAGTATCAATTCTTTCATATATGATGTTTTAGCTTTTATCATATGTTGTCCTATTTTCAGTGTGTTGAATTGTTTGAAGGTTATGGAATGAAATAAATATGAGAAATAGTTTTTAGTTAGACTATCAATTCTCCCAAAATATATTCTAATATTATAGAACCCAAAAAAGATAAAAAATTTTAAGTTTTTTTTGGTTGTTATATATTTAGTTTAATAATTCTTACAATTAAATCAAAGCTCCTATTGGGGTGCTCACCCATAAAATTCAAATTCAATGTAAAATTCAATGTTGTTATTACATTCAACGATTATTTTATATATTAAGAGAATGGGGAATGGTTATTCTTGATAGAAAATATGTTTTGATGTTTTTCATGACATGCCTAACAAATTAACTTCAAGACTAAATGCTCAGATCAATGAAACAATGGCAAAGGAATCAGCCACAATTCATTATAAATACTCTATGTAATTATAAATACATTCATTTACGTATACATTTGAGTTGCTTTACAAGTGACTAATATTAATATCAAGTCACAAAAATAGGAGACTCAAATGCAATGATGTCTTATAAATAAAGTGCAACTAGAGAATTCATGTGAGTCAATATAATAGTCTTCTCTTTTACTATGAATATATTTATTTTCTTGCACCTAATATTGTATACATGGGTGAACGATGGGGTAGATATATATTTTTGTTGATATCCATATAAGGTAGGTGGTGATGCCTCAAGACACTCAAGTTCGATTTGGACTCAATAGGCCACTAGATTTAGATTCTCAAATCTCATTTTTGTTTGATCTTCTTAGTTCTACATATTGAATATTTAACCTATATTGTCTTGATTTCACTCCTACAAGTGTATTCCCTATTACATTTGATAGGTGTTCATGAACACCTTGGGGATTATTGGATCAAGTCTATCTAGTGACCCTCATTTTTTTTTTTACCATCCACATCATCCAATTATGTTCATAAATTTCTCATTCATACACACAAACAAAGGAAATAGGTCCCAACATTAGGCTTTTCATTGACTTGAATATCTTGTTGATGTGCTCAATACATGTATAAGTGAACAAAAATTCTAGGGTCCTATTGGAATTCTTAAATTGTGTTAGTCTATCTTATGTGTTGGCTTTGTTGTAATGCCTCCACCACGAACCCTAGAGGACAACACTCTAACAACTGAAAATGGAACAATTTTTTTTTAAAATATTTTATTATAGTGTAATGTTACACGTTTGTAAATGAACATAAACTTACATATTATCCTATGTCCTCTAAGGTTCACGACTACACTACGTAGTTCCTATTATCTAAATTAACAAGAACCATAATACATTATAATATCCAATTCTAACCTCAATTAAAAATCACATCTACACATTACATAAAACCAAGTAATCCATGAGATACAACCATAATATGAACAAAAAAAGATTAACTAATTGCATCCATTCCACTTTACATATACAATAACATTGAGTACATAATTCCATCACATAATTGAGTTTACATTAGTATACATCTTAACATTTACATTCCAGACAATAATATCTCCTTGTGAAAAATGAGGAGTGTACATCAAGCAAGGTACAAGATACATCAATTGTGATACAATACAAATGTAAGGGTAACAAATCCCAAGTGCAAGTGCAATGCTGAAGTCTTTGGAATAAGAGAGGTCGCCACAACACGTACAAGGGAAGGGAACCCAATGGAGAATGAAGCACTTTCCACCCAACCGTGTGGAACCCAAAGGTCCAACCCCCATGCTAGGAGATAACAAGGGGTCCTACCATCATTGACAGACAAAGACAATAGACTACACAAGGCTGACAAGACTATAATGATCAAGTGAATACCACATCAACAACTGTGACACCACTTCCAGAGGCACATAAAAAAACAAGGAGAAATAAGAGACAATGAATACAAGGTTGTCGTAGGAGGAGTGTCATCACATAGTTGTCATGGGTTATCCGGGTAGATCTTCCTAGGCCTCGACCCCCATCCTAGGTTATCCTGGTAGCCTCTACCTATCTCCAGCCCCTCATGCAACCCTATGCAGAATCAACATACCTCTCATGGAGACGAGGTAGCTAATATTTCCAATTTCCATTCTAGGCCTTCTCGACTCATCTCAAGCCTATACGAGCACATGAGCCATGAGCGAGGCATCACTTGTCTTAATTAGTGTTTTTCTACCCAACCCCCTAGTTTATTTTAGATTATCACTTATTTATGAAACTTCCACATGGGTTATCCAGGTGCCACTTTGTGCACCGGCTCCTATTGGAAGCCACTCCCCTACTGAAAACACATAAATCCAATATAATTGAAAACAAAGCCACTTGCACAAACACAAAACCTCATGAACATACCCGAGAGGCAATGCATGAGGCATCCCGCATACAAATCCCAATCAAAGTTGTGAATAAACCATGCAAGGTTAATGGCCCTCATATACTTATTCAAAACATAAACAACCATTACAAAATGAAAAATCATAAGATCCTCATACATGATTCTTCAAAATGGAACAATCATAAAATCCCCATGCAAATACTTTTCTCCAAGCCTCAGGAAGACTTCCAACTCCATAGACACAAAAGGAATCCCATAATGACACAATTAACAAGTTCACCCCCCAAACATTCAATAACAACACAAGTTCACGCAATCATTACATTTCAAACATGAATGATCCATAGATAAATCATTACTTCCATTATGAACAATAACCAATATCCACCCAATTTCCACTAGTCAAACACAATACTCAATATACACAATCAAACAAAAAAATTCAAAAGAAGCATTAATTAAATAAAAGGATACTTTAATTCTTGCATTTAGTCAGACCTTCAATTATCTAAATATAATTAATGAATTTCCTCTATTTAAGAGCCTGATTCTCAGATGGATAGATTGTATGAAGTAGACTCATGATCTAAGAAACCTTGTTTGCTTGATATTACTCAGTTTCATTGCCTTTTTTTTAATAGTATTTCATATGTCTAGAGATATTCTAGATATACATGATTTTATAACCGTGTTGTATCAAAGTGATCAATATAAAGGAGCTATGATTATCTCTATCCTACATCTTATTGCTCACAAATTACTAGTCTTATATTTTCTCTGACAAATGCTTAAGTCATACTAGATAATTGAATGTATGAAGAATCTGTGTAGAAATAGTAGAAGCTATTCTATCAAATTGTTGAGTTTGTTTTAACTCATTTATTTTAGCAGTCTTTTAGAGACCCTTCTCTATTTTTTTTGTCAAGGTTAAAATAGATTAGAATGGAAATGGAGAAAAAATTTAATCCAATAGATGGTCTTGCAAAAATCTCACATTGTAAGCTTCCTATGTTTGATGTTCATGTGTGGCACAAATCAACGTAAAAGAAAATATAAACATCAACAGTTACCAAGCCTGTTGGTAAATACGAATCTACTAGTAGATTATCTCTTGACCTTGTAGGGGACCATGAGCGATTCAATATGCATCCTAGACAACCTCAATAGCCTCTCCTAAAAAGGATTTCATTAGCACGCATATCCTTGTTAAGATTAGTAAAAAAATTATTAGGAAGGACATAGTGAGCTATGTTCTATGTGCTGCCATCATACACTTAGTAAGTCATATCTGATTATTGGCAATTGCACTTAACCAATTAATCCGCTTTACTCAATTTCATAATGAGAAAGTTGGGGAAATGCACCTTGCAAACATAGTTTTTATTTAAGACTTGCACCTTGCTAGTTGCTGTGAGCATCTTCTCAATATTTATCTACTTCGAGGCAATATTAATGTTTCTCTTTTCTTACAAGAGGCAAGATGATATGGAAGTGTTGTTATAGTTCCTTTCCTTTGTTCACATCATTTGGTAGATAGGCTCTTTCTGTGGTTTTAGTTTTGGCTTCGAGCCTCTCTTGGGAGCTATTGTTTGCTCCAGTGCTTCTAATACTGATGGTATGTTTGACTCTCATTGACATCTTCTGGTCATCCATGGACATTAATATACTCAAAAAAGTTTTTTCTTTGTTCATAATTTTGGTCACCCTTGGAGATTAATATATTTAAATGACTTCTTTTTTTATAATTTGGTCCATGATCTATGATATGATATATTAACAACATTCTCCTTAATTTACAATGTAATATAGTAATAGTGACCTAGAGAATTTTCATTCTACCATTCTTGCCTAAAGATATTTAGCAGCGACTGCATCCATATCCAAGATTTGTTGTGCATCATTGGAGTAAGAGGTTTTCTCATAAAGAAATTAGATAGTCCCTTTTCAATTTAGCTCTAGTATGAAATCAAGCAAGTAATTCTTATTCATGACTGTAATCACATCCCTTGAATATATTTTTAAAAATGGAAGGTGGTTATAACTTCTGTCCCTATGATAAATTGTTTATGATTGAGTCCGCCTCCTTAGAGATCCGTATAAAATTTCAACTATAAATTAATAAAGTTGAATAAATTTAGATAAGTTTGGGTATGACTGTCAAATGATGAAGTCACAGCTACCTAGATAGGTATGTATGCAAAATGTGGATGCACAAACAAGACATGTGAACTGTTTGACATAAAGCCTCAAGGAAATGTGATATTATTGAAGGATAAAGGGCCAGAAAATGCAACTGGAATTAGCTTCAAAGTATACACAACTATTTTGATAGTTTATGTAGTGGACCCTCCACGCTAATTACAGATCAAAGAAAGTCAAGGGATGTTTCTTCTATTGTATCATTGTTTTGGGTTTTTAAAACCCATTTTTTTAATTCCAAATCTATATCAAAAAAAGTCAAAATATGTGAAAACTACAAAACATCTAAAATATTCAATTTGATAAAAGATATAGAAAGATTCTTCCTCAATTTAGATTTTAATAGATTTACAACAGTAATTTGATTGATTTTCTACCATTTGCATTAGGAGTTGATGGTTTCTAATTTTTGCTCTAAGTAAATAATTTAAATTAATTATTTACTGTCACATGGTCCCACCTCTTTTGAATTAAATCAATTTTTTATTCAAAATGTCAACTTTCCTCCATAAATCAAATAATTTCTATTATTATTTGATTTTCCAACTTTTTCTTTTTCCGTGCCCATATTTCCTCTTGTCACATGCAACCTTGTTGATTGAATTGATTTTTCTAAAATCAAATATCAACCATTCATTTCAAATTTTAACCTAATGTTTCCCTAACCCTAATCATGGGTTGTCACATTCAATTTCAACCATTGATCTTAGGGAATTTGTCATCTTTCAATCTTGGCCATTCATCCAAAATTGGCTTTTCTATAAAAAGACAATTTTAGTCTCATTTGTCATCTCTTGCCTTTGACACTTCATGCTTTAGGCTTGTTTCATAGTTGCATACTTGCATTGTGTAGCTTCTTGGTTAAAATCCTTCAAAGTTTTCTTTGGACATTGTCATAGTCATAGGTTGCTCATCAAAAATTTGAGGGCAAACATCAACTTGTAGCAAATGGGGAAGGTGCAATGAAGGTGATTCATGGAGGTTGAAGACATTGGGTAACATTGTTATTTGTTTTCATGATTTTTACTCCTTTGTTCTTCATTGCTTTGCTTTGGGTTATTTTGTTTATGTTTTATAATGCTAACCTCATATTTTCCCTAAGTTACATTGGTGAACCCGATGCCAAAACCATGTTTTTGCAAATTCCCATACAATTTTTTTGTAGGTACAGGTACATAGCGCTGCATTTGCAACTTCCTAAGCTGCATTCATTGTGTTGCAACACATTCACTCTGCAGAACAACACATCCGAAGTCCCGAGTTGCATTTTCTAACTAGAATGCTGCATTTGCTTTGCTGCAATGCATCCGCATGACTGAATGATGCATTTGACATTCGCAATGCATTTTCCCTATAGTTTGACACATCTGCTTGGTAAATTCCAACTTTTGGCTCTACGAAACATTTACTTTGTAGAACGACACATTTACCTGGTAAATTTTTACTTTTAGGGTTTTATAGAATTTTCCAAATTTCTTATTTCAGTTTAGTAGTTTAGAGGTTTTTGGGTTACTAATATGTGGGTTACAACATGTGGCAAGGAGTCTAACCTTTATTTGTTGATTTATTTTAATTTCTTTTACAATCTTAAATCAAACAAACAAACAATCATCTACAACTTGCATTCACATATCATTGATTAAAATGAACATGCATATTCACTCATGGGTTTAAAATGAACACAATCTTGCATTGAAAGTCATAAGGCTAAAATTTACATGCATTTTTCATGTCATGGTCTTAAATGAACTTTTTTTGTCTCACATTTAGTTAAAGTTTAAAATGAACAAAGTGTTTGATGTGTTTACCCCACATTTCAATTTGGATAATTAAGTGAACAAGTGTTTGCAATTTGCATAACCCCGATTTAGTAATAGAAGTATCCTCTCCCCTTGCGCACTTGTGTGATCCTGGGTGTAATAGAAATTGTTATTGTCTCTAGAATTGGGCCTACCTTAGTGGGAAAAAGTAGTCACCCTAAGGGACGACCTGACCGGTAACAAGATAAAGCCAAGCCACTTCCAGCCGATACACAAAATCGGTGCTTGAGGAAAGTTCAAGTACCATGAGTGTGGATGCATCACACAGACAAGTGAATCCCCCAAAACCCTGTTGAGTGTAACCTCTTTAGGCTGTGATTCCTCCTTATCAGAGCTAATCTTACCTCATGTGTGGCCACTTGAGTAGATGCCCTTACTAGATAAATTTGTGTAGTTTCCAAAAACCTTTCTACTCGTTGGTGCAACAATGGTCGTTGCCAAGGCATCCATATTCTCACAGTTCTTAGTAGAGGTGAAAAGCCTGTCATGGGAGATTTATGAGGGCTCGAAGCTTGGTTGATCTAAGAAGTCAGTGCAATGTAAGGGGGAGCTAGTGTGGCCAAGCTTCTAAATCACCCGCTAAGAATAAGTGCGGCTAGGGAAACCCACATGGAATCTAGTGAATATTTTCCTTGCCTAACCTAGGATTGTGCTTGTCTTCATTGTTCTTGTTTTCAACATTCAAAGAAAAAACCATGTGTTTTCCAAGTATTTTTTGAAACAATAAAAAAATAAACATCCTTCACAAATCTGGAAAAACACTCTCAAATTGAAACAATCCAATTTTTTTTCCAAATTTGCAAGGAAACTAGAATTTTAATTCACTATGCAACGTATTTTCCATTTTATGCAATGCATGTGCCATTTTGAACCGCATCTGAGAATCTGTGAACCACAATTGATCTGCTAAGCCGCATTTGATAACTGAAACAATTGTAACCCATCACATTTGATTTCTAGAATGACGTAATCGCCTTTCTGAACCACATATGTGACCTATAACAACACATTTTCTGAAATTGTAACACATTTGACATCCTGCAACACATTTGTTACCTGAATCGATGCAATTTCTTGGCATTTAACAAAATCACTGTTACTGTCCAAAACCCAAGGCCAAACATTTTCAAACTATTGTCAAACATCTTTTTCCAGTGGCCTCTATTGAAAACTAGAAAAAGAGTTGCTCAAACCCTCCATTCTTTGCATCCTTTAGCTTGCATTTTACTATAGGTCCATCTTTGCAAATTTTTAGTTGCATCGTAGAAGTCATCATTTTCAACATAAAAAAGTCCTTAGGTCCTCATATTTGTAGACTTAGGAATAGGAAGACTTGCCATACCTTGCAAAATCTTTTCCTTCAAAAGTAGGTTATCATCAGACTTGGTCAAAATTACTTATTTAGTCATTGTCCTTTTGTAAGACCTTTCCAACTCAATAATCTAGTTAGGAAACCTCACTTTTTCATCTTGTCATTTTCATTTAGTCCTACCACAAGTCCCTTGATTATCCAAATTGAGACATTGACCAAGCTTTGAGTGGTTAAGTAAACCTTTTCTAAAAGTCCATCAAAATTGATTGCAAATTAGACCTTTGCATTGTCATTCATCTTAGTCCTCATTTTGTATCCCTTATTCTAAAAATCTAGAATAAAAAATAAAAAAAATAGTGTCATACATTTCATCTTAGTCTCCATTATCATTTTGTATTTGACATCTCCTTTGTACATCATTGTCATTATTGCATTCCTTATTGCAAAAACACCAAAAACATAGTTGCATTTTGCATTTCATCCCTTATTTTAAAAATACAAAAACATAGTTTCATTCTCATTCATAGACTTAGTTGTCATTCATCCTTCTCATTTAAGAAAATCCTTATATGGTTGAAACTAGGCTCTAAAGGAAAAGAAGACAAATGAACCCTTTTGGACAAGACACCGACCCCTACAAATTTTCTAATGACATGAACCAAAACATAGACACGGGGGCACCTTTTATCAATCCTTTCAGTGACATGAACATAGCATCCTCATCACACAACCCTTTTGAACATTTTATATGTAGAAACGAAAAAGAACCAGTATTTGTGGAAGAATAAGAAGCTGCTGCTCAAAATCCTGATATGGATTCCTTTGTGGAGGAATTAGTCTTGCAATATTTAGAGAGATATCTAGCCATGCTTTTACATCAAGGGACCAAATTACCACAAGGGTTTGACATTAACACGTTAAGAGCAGCCTCTACCAATCATAATGAAAACAATACCTCCAATACCAACCAACCTCTTTCAACACCACAACATAATACAACCAATTCTTTCACTAGTGCCACAACACAAAGTGCAACAAACACCATCAATGCCATGTCCACTCAAAATACTTCTAACATGATCAACACGACATCCATTGGGGGCACCTCAACCATATCACAAGCCACATCACAGTCAATGCCTCTAATTTCAACAACTTCTTCACAAACCATTGGGGCTACCTTTGGGACTTCAACCAATACCATGGGAACAAATTCATCAAACCTTTTATTTGGAGCATCATCTAGTACCATGGGAACATCTTCAAGTCATGTGAGTCAATATAATCGTCTTCTATTTTACTATGAAGATATTTATTTTCTTGCACCTAATATTGTATACATGGGTAAACGATGAGGTGGATATATCTTTTTGTTGATATCCATATAAGGTAGGTGGTGATGACTCAAGACACTCAAGTTCGATTTGGACTCAATAGGCCACTAGATTTAGATTCTCAAATATTATTTTTGTTTGATCTTCTTAGTTCTACATATTAAATATTTAACCTTTACTGTCTTGATTTCACTCCTACAAGTGTATTCCCTATTCCATTTGATAGGTGTTCATGAACCCCTTGGGGACTATTGGATCAAGTCTATCTAGTGACCCTCAAAACAATTTTTACCATCCATATCATCCAATTATGTTTATAAATTTCTCATTCATACACACAAACAAAGGAAATAGTTCCTAGCATTACACTTTTCATTGACTTGAATAGCTTGTTGATGTGCTCAATACATGTATAAGTGAACAAAAATTCTAGGGTCCTATTGGAATTCTTAAATTTTGTTAGTCTATCTTATATGTTGGCTTTGTTGTAATGCCCCCACTGTGAACCCTAGAGGACAACACTCTAACAACTGAAAATGGAATATATATATTTTTTAAAATTATTTTATTACAGTGTAATGTTACACGTTTGTAAATGAACATAAACTTACATACTATCCTATGTCCTCTAAGGTTCACAACTACGCTACGTAGTTCTTATTATCTAAATTAACAAGAACCATAATACATTATAATAACCAATTCTAACCTCAATTAAAAATCACATCTAGACATTACATAAAACCAAGTAATCCATGAGACATAACCATAATATGAACACAAAAAGATTAACTGATTGCATCCATTCCACTTTACATATACAATAACATTGAGTACATAATTCCATCACATAATTGAGTTTACATCAGTATACATCTTAACATTTACATTCCAAACAATAATATCTCCTCGTGACAAATGAGGAGTGTACATCAAGCAAGGTACAAGATACATCAATTGTGATACAATACAAATGTAAGGGTAACTAATCCCAAGTGCAAGTGCAATGCTAAAGTCTTTGGAATAAGAGAGGTTGCCACAACATGTACAAGGGAAGGGAACCCAATGGAGAACGAAGCACTTTCTACCAAACCGTGTGGAACCCAAAGGTCCACCCCCCGTGCTAGGAGATAGCAAAGGGTCCCACCATCATTGACAGAAAAAGACAACATACTACACAAGGCTGACAAGACTACAATGATCAAGTGAATACCACATCAACAACTATGACACCACTTCCAAAGGGACATAAAAAACAAGGAGAAACAAGAGACAATGAATACAAGGCTGTCGTAGGAGGAGTGTCATCACATAGTTATCATGGGTTATCTAGGTAGATCTTCCTAGGCCAAGGCGCCCATCTTGGGTTATCCTAGTAGCCTCTATCGATCTCCGACGCCTCATGCAACCCTATGCGGAATCAACATACCTCTCATGGAGACGAGGCAACTGATCTTGCCATTCCAGGCCTTCTCGAATCATCTCAAGCCTATATGAGCACATGAGCCATGAGAGAGGCATCACTTATCTTAATTAGTGTTTTGCTACCCAACCCCCTCGTTTATTTTAGATTATCACTTATTTACGAAACTTCCACATAGGTTATCCAGGTGCCACTTTGTGTGCTGACCCCCATTGGAAGCCACTCCCCTAATAACAACATGGAAATCCAATAGAATTGAAAACAAATCCACTTGCACAAACACAAAACCTCATGAACATACCCAAGAGGCGATGCATGATGCATCCCACATACAAATCCCAATCAAAGTGGTGAATAAACTATGCAAGGTTAATGGCCCTCATATACTCATTCAAAACATAAACAACCATCACAAAATGTACAATCATAAGGTCCTCATACACGATTCTTCAAAATGGAACAATCATAAAATCCCCATGAAAATACTTTTCCCCAAGCCTCAGGAAGACTTCCAACTCCACAGACACAAAAGGACTCCTATAATGACACAATTAACAAGTTCACCCTCCCAACATTCAATAAAAACACAAGTTCACACAATCATTACATTTCAAACATGAATTCTCCATAGATAAATCATTACTTCCATTATGAACAATAACCAATATCCACCCAATTTCCACTAATCAAACACAATACTTGATATACACAATCAAACAAAAAAATTTGAAAGAAGCATTAATTAAATAGAAGGATACTTTAATTCATGTATTTAGCAAGACCTTCAATTATCTAAATATAATTAATGAATTTCCTCTATTTAAGAGCCTGATTCTTAGATGGATAGATTGTATCAAGTAAACTCATGATCTCAGAAACCTTGTTTGCTTGATATTACTCAGTTTCATTTCCTTTTTTTTAATAGTATTTCATACGTCTAGAGATATTCTAGATATAAATGATTTTGTAACCGTGTTGTATCAAAGTGATCAATATAAAGGAGCTATGATTATCTCTATCCTACAAAGTTACTAGTCTTATATTTTCTCTGACAAATGCTTAAGTCATACTAGACAATTGAATGTATGAAGAATATTTGCAAAAATAGTAGAAGCTATTCTATCAAATTGCTGAGTTTGTTTTAACTCATTTATTTTAGCAGTCTTTTAGAGACCCTTCTCTATTTTTTTTTGTTAAGGTTAAAATAGATTAGAATGGAAATGCAGACAAAATTTAATCCAATAGATGGTCTTGCAACAATCTCACATTGTAAGCTTCCTATGTTTGATGTTCATTTGTGGCACAAATCAACGTGAAAGAAAATATAAACATCAACAGTTACCAAGCCTGCTGGTAAATATGAATCTACTAGTAGATGCTCTCTTGACCTTGTAGGGGACCATGAGTGATTCAATATGCATCCTAGACAACCTCAATAGCCTCTCCTAAAAAATATTTCATTATCACGCATATCCTTGTCAAGATTAGTACAAAAAATTATTAGGAAGGACATAGCAAGCTATGTTCTATGTGCTGCCATCATATACTTAGTAAGTCATATCTGATTATTGGAAATTGCACTTAACGAATTAATTTGCTTTACTCAATTGCTATTGGAATTAGCTTCAAATTATACACAAATGTTGCATACTCATTTAATGATGATGATGAAGATGAGGAAGTGAAACAAAAACCCAAGGCTTAGGTACATGGAGGAGAGTTAGGCATCTCCAAGGCAACCCTACGATTTGATAATTAGGAGATGACTAAAGAAGAGTAGTGTTTGCAACACCAAGTAGAACTTGCAAGGCAAAAGAATGAGGAGACTGCAAGAAGATTGGTTGCAAGGGGCATTGGTATAGGAGATGGACATGGCTCTCCCAAGGCCTTCCACTGAGATGGTTTTCTACAAAAATCGTGAATGATATCCCTGTTTCAAGAGAGCTCATGATTCAGGTTATTCAATGGAAGTGATAAGCTTACCATGACAGTTCGAGCCAAAACATAGGTAAATTTACCCTGCATGAGAAATCATATTATGTCTTACCAAAAGTAATTAAATAAATGAAATAATGGAAGATGACTTAGAACCTTGCTCGATGATTGTATTAATGGAAATAGACTGCCTCTTCAAACTCACCCACTCATGCCTTTGGATAACGAGAGGGCCATTATGGCCACAACTGACTCAATGGTATTACAAGATTGGTATCGACTAGTTGTGCCTTGGCTAGTGACCTTGGTATGATGTTCTTGTGAAGAGGAAAACTATTCAACCATTCCTTTATTCACATTCGTTGAAAAATAAGAAAGAAATTTCACAACTCGAAATGCATGAGATGGACTAAGGTGAATGCCAGAGGAATAGAGCAACATGTGATTCATGTAGTGATAAGAAACCTTAGAGACTAAGATTTGAGATATAGCTTGAATATGAACATACCCAAGACTCATGTAGCAAGAAATTTGGGAATAATAAAATACATAACTTAGGTAGGACATAGATATAACTAAGCTAACCACAAAATTTCTTCCAAATAAATGAACACGATAACTTCTGAATGTTTGATATCAAGTTCTACATTAGCTATACCATGAAGAGGACATTTTCATTCACACAAAATTGATGGAAGATTTTGTTCTGTAAGTTTGAATTTTTCTACCAATGAGGCTAATAAAGGGATCATGACCAACTCTTTTAAATGTATTGTTGTCCCTCAGTATTGTTTGGCATTAATTTCAATACACTAAGGTTGAAGTTACAGGTTATGTACATGGTGATTTCTTTCAGTTTTGCATAATTTTATATATCCATGCTTATCCATTTTTAGTGTCTTCATCTGTATTTGGTATATTTTAGTGTTGGTAAGTTTCACAGCTTGGCCTATGATCAGTTTGAAATACTAAAATTCATTTGCACATTTATTTGCATATTAGTCAGATGTAGTGATAAAGTCTATATGCTAAAAATTATTAAAGAAGGGCATTGTCACATTTTATTTTAAGGCAGCATATCATTCTTTAAAAGAAAAGGAGTCTTGAATTATTATGGGGGGTTCTTTGAAAAGGTAGCAAATTGACTTCACTTTTTGAAGCAAATAATAAAAAGAGGGAATGATAAAGTTTTTTTAAAAGTCAAAGATTACAAGAATCTTTGTATTGTTGGTGGTAATTATTAAGTTGTTGAATGGGAATTCTTTCCCATCATAATTCCTCAGATGTGAAATTTCTTTATGATGGATTTAAAGTCTTTGAAGACTTGGGTATGCTTCATTGATGTTTTATTTTTTTGTTGGGGTTTATTACCCTAATCATGGCACTAGTAAAAAGGAAAGTTTGTTGCAGATTTTTTTTGCAAAGGTCTTTGAAATCAAAATAGAAAGAGCCCAAGCCTGCTTCATTGTTGTTTACTTCTAAACGTACTCACTCAAGCTAGGACTTGGTTTACAACAGTTATGGCATTAACATTCTTGGCATGGCATGTCAGTTTTTGAAGGAAATGTGACAACTTGGACTCAAGCATGATCATGAAAGTTGATATATCAGGTGCTACATCTCATTTCACAGTTTCTTACTTGTGTATCTTAAGTAAAAAAAAGCAAGTGTTTATGCTTTAATTAATGACGCTGTGCACTAATCTCTTGTTCAGTCAGTTGTAACCAATATGTAGTATGTTTTTCGTGTTGTGGTTTCTGAGATAGAGTGATTGTTATTTGGTTGTTTGATTGGGTACTTGGGTCTGGGTAATATTTTGTTCTCTCCATTATTTCATAGGTTTCCTGGCAGTTCTTTTTAAAAAAAAAAAGGGTTGTTATGTCAAGTTTGTTTAAAGAAATAAAACAAGAGAAATTTTTTTTTGTTTACCATTGTGTTGGTCAGCGAATACTTGTTTTTTGTTGGTCGTTAAATGAGTTTTTCGGGGCTGCTAATACATGTTCTTTTTGTTGTTAAAAAATAAATAAAAACAAGCAAGTTTTGGTCCAGCCTATTGTTGAGGATTAAGGGTTTTTTTTGTTTACAAGATGTTTCTTTTGTTAACAACCCTTCAGGTTTTTCATGTTAAGGGTATTTGTTTTGTAAAATACCATATGTTCTCTTCTGATTAGAAAAATTATGTTATTGTTTTTGGTTGTTGGCTCTTCAATTTTTGTGTCAGTTATACAAGTTTTTTTTAAGGAGATTATAGTTGAAGGCTTGCATAAAAAGATGTGTTTGTGTAACTGGCAAAGGCAGTTACTGGTCCGATTTCATGTGGAAGTTGCTCATATAGTTTCCAAATAGATTCTTTATTCCAAAACATAGAACATATATATGATTTGTAATGCTCATTCAATGTGACTGATGAGAGGTTTTTTTGAAAAACACATAATATATCATTCAAAAAGGACAATATATATATTGTTTTTGAAATTTGACACATTGGAACTTTGATTTTGAAGTCATGATAGAACAAAGTTTGTAATCAGAGAAACATAGATAAACTCTGTATTCAAATTGCATCATATTTGTATATTTTTTCAATAAGACTATTAGTGAGATAGATTTATAAGACTATAAGTGAGATAGAATCATTGTCAGTGAGACAAATCAGCCAGTGAGGCTTTGTACAAAGAATTATTTTTCAAATAAGGCCAGTGAGGCAAAATTCAAGTGGTTTTATTCCCTAGGAGGGTTTCCACTCAAGAAAAATTCTGTGTCAGTATTTTTAAATGTGTTTGCTTCATTATCTATTCATTTATATTTTAGCATAAGTACATTCATGATCAAAGTATCATTTAAAGAATTAAAAATTTAATTTCATTGTTAACACTGACTCACCCCCCTCTCGGTGTTAACTACACTCCAACATGTATAACTATCATGGTACTGGGAAGCCTAAATTACGTGAATCAAAAGTGGAGAAGACTGGTTCAAACTTGTTAGAAACTTTAGAGTAAATCTCTTTAAGGAAATAACCAAAAAGGGGGAATATAAAACATTATTAAAGTAGTTGAAACCATTGGAAACACCCACAAAAGAAACAAAATATATCCCAATCGATTCAATCCAATAAATAGGTACTAATTAGACAAAATACCTCGAACAGAGTTATGTCTGGAATTGCAATGGTTGTAGAATTTTATTGTCAACTTTGACCCCTTAGCGGTTGTGTCATGATTGCACCACAATTAGGAGATGATAGATGGAATTCACATGTTGATGTGCCCAATTTTTCTCTGCACACACACTTAAGAGAACATTTAATAGATAGCAAGGTGATGGGACTACTCGAATCTTTCCCCATGATATTGCATAGACCAAGATTTACAACCATGGAAGATTGTTCTCCCATAGATAGTTCTCAGCCAAGAATTCCCTTGCTCCCCCCTTTTTTCCCCTCCACTCTTGAATATTAATTACCTCATAATCGTCCACCCAAGTTAGGCCTCCATAAATACTGGTCTTTTTGGTTAGAGGAATATTCAAATATGGATTGTATCTACCCATGGAGAGTGGTCACAAAATTGATACATACAATTTCCTATATTTAGATCTTCTTGATATGTTAATGCCTTACATTTGATTCATTAATTATATTAAAATTTATTTATTATATTATTACCTATTTATTTTATTTTAATGAATTAAATCGTCAAAACCTCGTTTATGTAAGGCCCCACTTTGCATGTGATTAGTAAAGCCCTAATATGTTTTATACGATCCTAAATAGATGGTAAGATGTATTATGGATGACAAATAGTGTGATTATTTGATAATATTCTTGCTTATGCTACCATGAATGTAAGACCCCATTTCGTATTCCCCATTTTATTTCAATCAAACAAGTAGTTAGATGATAATTATGATGAAATGAATGATAAAAATATTTTTAGGATTCATGGGCATTAACCTTTATTTAATTATGATAGATGCACATGTGAATTGTTGAATATAATT
The DNA here is from genome assembly GCA_007258455.2 of Sequoia sempervirens. Taxonomy (NCBI): domain Eukaryota; kingdom Viridiplantae; phylum Streptophyta; class Pinopsida; order Cupressales; family Cupressaceae; genus Sequoia; species Sequoia sempervirens. The sequence continues at coordinate 21,629 of VDFB02178778.1, forward strand.
TGAAAGTGTTGGGTTATTTGGCATATTAAATTTTGGTAAATGGTTCATCGTTAATGTTATAGGAGTTTAAAATGAATTACTAAGGTGGTAAACAAAATGGAGTGACTATTTCATTGACTATATTCTTGTATTGGAGTAAGTGTGTATTTCCTTTGATTATAATGAAAATTGAATCATTAGGTTCATGTATTAATGAGTAAATAGTTCATGAGTGAAAATTATGTGAATTGGATTAGCTAATAATATGTAGAGATATATGATCTAATCATGTTGACCTTGGTAATGTGCAGGAATCAAATATGCAAATAGGAGGATAGATAAATGTTGGAATCAAATCAAATACATATTTGGGAAGTCCTAAGTGTAGCCCTATTTGACTTAGAAGGGTTTGAGGTTTTATTATTGGCTGGTGATTGAGTAGAATCCAATTGTATGACATGTGATGTGAGTTGGAACCCCTAGTTAAGATCAAAATTCGTATGGATTTTTGTGTGGGTTTTAAAAAGGGATAAATGAATCAATTTCCTTAGTTTTTGAACAAGAATAGACCCCTAGGACCTATACCTATGGGTTTGGAACCTTTTTGACCCATGTGAACTTGTCCTTGGGATGTGAAAGGACCCCTCAAAAGTCCACATTCATGAATGTGACAAATTCAAAAAAGTGTTGGGGCTTGGGAAGAGTGACTTGTCACTTTGATGCAGAGGTCGGGGACTTTGAAAGAAACACAAAGATTTCAAGGTTCTCAAGCTATCTCCCAGGCACCCTAATGGAGACAAGGCTTAATGATGCACTAATCGCTTGTATGCTCTCTTTATGGACCCAAACCCTTGGAACACCCTTAAGAGACTTAAGAAAACTTGTTTTGAATGATTTCAAAGCCCAACCCTCTGACTTAGACACAAAACCAAATTTTCACCTTAACTAGGCTACTAGCCCAACTAGGCCTCTGCGGTGATTTTTTGACTTTGCACTCAAAATTTCCAAAGGAACCTCCAAAATAATGATTGAAATAGATGTGGTTTGATGATACATAACATACTAGATTCTTGATGGCACTTGTTTTGGAGCACACCAATCAAAAATCTGTTGTTTCCTCAAATTTAGGCCTAATTAGCCCTCTTTTTCAAAGCAACCCCTCTTTAAACTCAACCCCTGACCATGAAACTTTCAGAAGTCTCCTAAAATGACTCAAAACCAAGGAATACAAGTTTTTAGACCTCTATGACACCTCTAACATGCTCCAGCACAAACCCCTCCTCAACTTGCCTCAAAAACTAGGGCTTCTTGAAAACTAACCTTCCAATCACTTCCAGAACTTTCTCATTGACTCTACACCATTAGGAAAACATATTTAGTTGATCCAAACTCAAAAACATGCCCCTCATTAAGGCAGATCTTCTGCTGCTACACCCTAGCCTCCATCTTCAAGCATTTTTCACAATGAAATCTTGGTGTACACCATTTGATTCTTCTTTCCTGCACTTTATATTGTTATTCCAGTATGGTACATGTTAAATATGATCCATTTCACAAGATACAGTCATAAACTCCCATGAAATGGATCATTTATCCATGAAAAACCCTCAAACTAGTGTAAATTTTGTGTTCTTTTTTAGGACAGTCAATATAAAATGCAAAGAAATTAATTATCACTATTTTCAGAGCCTTAAATGGTGTTAAAATATGTAAACACTCCTAAAGCATCCTACTGGACATAGATTCAATAGAGATCAAGTATTTAACAAAAGAACACCATAAAAATGCCAAAAAATTGTGTTTTTCACTATTTCCAAAAAACAGTCTGTACAGTACTTTCTCCAAACCCTAACCTCCGTACAAATGAATATTTTAGGGTTATAAACCCATTCTCCAACTGATCCAACCGATTTGGATTGATTACAATGCTTAACTAAAAACTCTTAAAACCCCTTTTCCGCCTAAACTAAAATTCAAAAATTTGAAATTGCAAACTTACATTTTATTAATTTATATGGACTAAAACTATCTAAACTTCAATACCTAACCATAATTGACCTAATTAGAACATTATAAACCTACCTACACCTCTTGGACACTATTGGTCCACTTACAAGGTTCTTTGGTCCTATGGTCCTTTCAGGACCCTTAGGACTTTTAACATTCTCATTACATTCATTCATACCAAATGCCATTATAGGCTCCAAAAGGTCATAATTGATGTTTTGACTTGCTTGAAAGGTCCTCCTGACCCCTGCACACTCCTGATCCTTGAAGTGTTCCTTGAAGGGCTTGGGTGCCCTGCACCACACTCTCAACCTTCTACTCCCCAAAAGTTCTTGGAATTGGCACAAGACTCACACATGTGTGAGCACTTGTGGGAAAGAGTGTAGGTTTGGAGGATCCCTATATATCTCAAGAAGATGGAAGATTTGGGCTTTACCCACTTCTCCCTTTGGAGAACTTTAGTGAAGATGATAAGAAGATGTGAGAGGAGAGAAGATATGCTCCTTAGAAGATGGTGCTCAAACTAGTTGGGTTGGAGAGGAAAGATGGATAAAAGAGTTCAAATCCTTCACCAAAAGAAGAGATAAGTTCTTCCTATATTTCATACACCCTTGTTTATTGGTCATAAGGATGTGGCATAGAATAAAGATTTTGGTTTAAAATAGAAGTAGAGAGCCTAGACATAAGAGATCAATGTTGTGTTGGTGTTATCTTTTGTAAAGATGAGAAAAAAAGCTTCATTTATCATCATAGAGTTTTATGAATTCCTTGCTCAGGGGTATGGCTAGAGCCCATGAGGCTCCATGACGCCATTATGGTTGGGTGGAGAGCAAGCTTGTTTCTATTGTATGCCATTCTTTGAATTTCTTAAAACTAGTTGGTAATATAGAGAGCTATTGTTTTGTTGTAACATGAAAGAAATCAAGAAAAGAACAATCCCCTATTTAGTAGTTTGCTACTCATTTATTTGTGTGTGTAACTGTAATGTGAAATGGTGCATACTTCAAGATTTTGTATTAAAAGAGTGTTTGAAACAAAGAGTTGTGTTTTATTTGTTTTGTTTGAAGGAAATATATGTATACAATATTGGTTGCATCCTCTCAAATAATAGAGTATTTAAACCAATCAGTATTTGCTTAGACCTCATAAAAATCTGTCTGTCTAAAGAAATCTCCTTTTGTGCAATGACAACTCAAGGGCTAAGGTTTAAATGAAGCTTTAGTGGTGAGAACACAATGTGATAAATGAAATATGCATAAGAGAGCATTTTTGAATTACTATTATAGGATCACATAGCCCTCTTCACATAAGAAGAAAACTGAGATAATAGGATACTATATGGATGTAAAATTTATAACAGGAAAATTTAAGAATACTTAGTTTCTTTCACTTTCAGATGTTAATATAAATTTCCCTACTCACTATGTGGATTTATCCCCATATTAATGATTTCTTTACTGGGTTATTTAACAAAACCCTAGACTATAGCCAATAAATAAATAAATAAAATGAAGGAAATGGTAAATCTGATCAGAGGGTTGATTTTTTTGATAGAGGGGACACCTGGGTAACACTCTAACAAGATTCTTGTCCTGGATTAAGTACCCGTCAAAATTGATAGCCTTATACCTTGCAGAATCGAACAATTACAGTGTAAATGAGGAAACAAAAATATATATATTTTGACGGACAACAAGAAATGTAAGTTATAAAATCTTGAAGTATAATCTTGGCATTGTTGTTTCTCTGCCCTGTAGCGAGTCCACCGCCTTGCACTAAAGCAAGAATTTAAAATTTGCACCTTTTGATCCAATTCTTAGTCACAACCTTCCTGCCTGTGCTCAATGGAGCTTTAGCGTAGTTTTGCCCTTTCGAATGCTTCATTATCAAATAAATAAATAAATTCATCCATGCAAGTTCTAGGATCACACGGGTACTCCTGTAATGGAAAATTTAGCATGGAGCAATGTTAGATTAGCCCAATGAGCATAGGGGCACCTCTATGAAATGTTTCCAATAGAGTTCATTACGCCTGGTTAAGAATAGCTATCAAACATCACATTCAATGAGTATAAAGGTTAAGCTTCTTCTAGACGTCTTGATCACGTGGAGTTCGGTGAGAAAAATAAATAATGCATAGGCCTTATTATAGTGGCACCATCTACACTACTTAGGACGTTCTCCACTAGACAAATTCTTCACATGTCTTCATCTCTTCAAGCGCGGGAAAGTTTTTCTTTTAAAAAAAAGATGTATATCGTCAATTAATGCATCATTGCCTCTACTCCAGTTAGGGGCACTGTCATTTTCTTATTAAATCAAAGTCTAGCATACCTAAAAGAGTCATTTAAGTCACCCTCCCAAATGCATATGTCAACTCGCCTCTGAATTGATGGCCCAGACCCTCCATAGGTTGTCAGCTGTGTTCGGCCATCCCGAGAAATCTGCAACCGACTAGGGATGCTTACTGTGCTGACCAATATTTCATGGTATGGGTGTTTCTTATGCGGATTTTATGAGCAAGGAAATTAGGAGTTACTTCTAACACCTTCCTTGCAAGGCTAAATATTACCCTGATCAACATTAAAAAAAATAAAAATAATGAGCTATTAACTAAGGGATGAGGCATGCCAATTGGGCTTGCATAAATTTATCTTGTGGCAGTCATTCACAACAACTCATTAATTAACGGAGCAACTCATTAATAAAAGTAGGTTAGGATACAATTTATGAGAGACCCTGTCTGTCTCTTTGTCAGTGGCAGCGAATAGTATCTAGACTGTCACCTCAGTTGGATGCGTCAGAAGGTGAGAGAAGGTGAGAGAAAATGCAAAGTAAGTTGTTGCTTGAGTGTAAACATCTGGTCCACTCTATGTGTCTTCTTTTTAGTTTGAATGCATAGACAACACTCCAACAAGAGCTCTGGCGGAGTTACAAGACTAATAACAGTAGTGTATTTTTGCAGCGCAAGGAGTAAAATATTTAATAATATATATAACCAAAAGACTAATAAAATATAAAGGATGATGTTGATAATTTTTAATTAGCTCGTTATTAACACTATGGTTATTATTCATTTTGAGCAACTAAGTTCCATTAACATTAACAACATTATCGATTCAATATTATTGCTGGTTAGTTCATAATAATATTGTTGGAAATTGTTTTTAATTAATAGTCTATTATCAGCATGAACTTAATTCTAATGTTCAAGTTGACAATAAATAACAATTAGATAATTGTTAAGTCTTCCAACAAAAACATAATTATACAGCCAAAAATTAGAAAGTTATTGTGATGTAGTCTAGGAGACATAAATGTGTTGACGTAAATTTTCCATATATGCATACTACCATCTAATTGAACATCATTATCAGATTTTAATATTCAAATGATCAATATATTGTACTTGATATCTAAATCTAAATTTTCTCTATTGTTAGATTTAAAATATTTGGATGCAACTATTCTGTTTCATTTTGATTTATTTGGATTAGAGTTGTTTTAATGACTTTCCCAGCAACTGTGAACAAATTTCCTTATAGTACAGGTGACCTATCGAATAGCAACATGCCTGCATTAGTTACTGTTTAATGGCACTGCACTCTTTCAGCAGGTGCATAAATCCTAAAGCCATCATAAGCGTTATTGCTCCCTTATTTGGCCTTATCTTACCTTCCCTGTAAGAGCGGGGAAATGAAGGAGAGAATAATTTAAAAAAAAAATAACAAGAAAATATAGAAGCCATGCCCTTTTTGTAATAGTTTAGGTTTCCATAATCTCTTTTAAGAAGAGAATACGAAGGCTAAAAGATTAAAAAGATAAGTATCTAATTTCTAAAAGATGAATTTAATATCCTTAATGTTTACTTTTCTTACCTCATTAAAACGTTTAGTTAATTTATTTAGAATCATAATTTTACTTTATTTACTTAGGGATTTAAACCTATTTTTTTTAAAGAAAAAAATAAAAAAATAATTTAGTAATTAAAAAAATCTATATAAAAAAATCACTCTACTCATGGGCAAGATGGAAATTCAAAAAAATTAAAATAATTAAGAATGTGAATTATCTTATTTAAAAGAAATTAATTATTTTAGATTTTATGGTTGATCATTTTTATGAAATAGGTTTACAATCGTGATCATGTATTTCTTTTCTATTATCACAAATTGATTTTAATACATTGATTTGGGTTTTTAGGAATGGAAATTCAAGTTCGAAATATGATGAAAGCTTTCGAGTAAACCCTTCACCCTTGTTAGTGAAGTCAAGCACTCACTAAAATATCATAACAATTAATTAAAACAAATAAAGTGTTATGATTGTGTTAGATCCACATTAGGATTTGGGCATGGCAAATTCGATGAATGTTCCACCTCTAGAAAACCCAATTTAGCCTAGCGGATCTCTTACCAAACCCTTAAGCTAACTTCCATACTTGGGTTAAGTAGTGACCATGTCATAGTGTGCAGTGAGCAACTTAGTTATAACCCTCACCTCAACTGTTAGATTAATAATTAGCTTAACCAATGTAGTTAAACAAAAAAGAAAGAAAAAATTACATTTTCAAGTGGAAAATTTTGGGCGTGATAGTTTATCAAAGAATTTTAATTTAAACAACCAAAAAACATAAGATCAAATAATCTAAATCACGAAATGAAAAATCAGGGAGGGGCACTACATTTGTTATCCATGTCTACCCTCATGAATTGTTTAATCGTGAACATAAATATTGCTTTTCAAACAGTCTTCATTAATTTGTCTATTTTAAATGTTGAGGCCATAGTTTATGTTTTTCCCTTACATAATGTCCTAAGTCTCCAAGTGCTTCACCTTTTAAAATACTACACAAGCACGCTAAGTCCATTTGCTTTGAAGTTTTATAACCTAGTTTAGATAACCCTAATCATAGAAATAATTTAAACTATAATTGTAATCTTAAATCCAATTCTAACCCTAACAATAACTATCACCCAAAACATAATCATAAACCTATTTCTATCCCTAACCATTCACTTTCTGCTCTCAACCAACATGCTCCACACTCACTAGCAAGAAATCAATGCCATACATCACTTGTTATAATTTGTATTCATTTTAAATCATAATAACCAAAACAAGATTGAATAAATGATAAGAAAAAGGATATATGCTCTCAAATCCACAAGAAAGCCACTTAATTATTTGTGGTAATCCAATCCCTTGAATCTCTCTAGCAAGCCTTCAATTAAAATCCTAGCTTTCTTTCTCTATCTCACATTTTTCCAAAATAGAATTTACATAATGAACTAAGAGATGGCAATTTAATTCATTTTTTTCTTAAGAGATAAAGTTGATAATTGTGGAGCCTCTCTAATATCTAATTAATGTAGTGATACTAGGTATATATACATTGGAGAATGCCAAGATCAAGAGCATGAAACACAACTTCCACAAGTGAACCAAATGAGCACAATAGTATGTATATAAATATACAAATGAAGAGTGTAAATATAATGATCAATCTTTGCATATATAGGCAAGGATGAGAAGGTGAGAAGGTAGGAGTGAAACTCTGACTACCCCTCCAAAGATGGGACACTTGTGAGCTCACTTGACAAATGGGTGAGAAAGTGTTAAGTGTACATGCAATAGGTGTCTCAAGTCATAAGGACTCATGAGGACACATGTCTCAATGCTACAAAGTGAGAAAGAAACAAAATAAGCCTAAGTAAACTTAAGATAAGTGTGAATAGGACAATCCTAGATAGGTGATTGGCTAACTAGGTAGATAAAGACTCTATTTACATTAACATACACACAACTTAGAGGACTTGAGAATCCCTAATTGAATAGTTCATCTTTCACACTTGAGGGATGTATTAAATTATCAACTAGGGAGTCATAAAATTTTTGATAGTGCTTGAAAAGTATATGCATTCGTAGATTCTAGACACATCCTACATCAATGGACTATAGAAAAATACACATGTACAAATATAATGAAAGTTGGAAATAAGAATAAATTGCTAATTCACAAAACAAGGGAAATGAATGTAAATTGTTACCTTATGCTATGGGTACCTAATGCTTAAGAATGTAATTGTTAATTGTTTAAACTAAAGTTTCCTAACCTAGCTAATCCACTAGAGTATGAAACCAAATATTATGTTACACAATTTAATTCATAAATTACAACACGTGTTCATAAACGTATAACTAAAAAATACTAACTAAATTCAACAATGCATGATCTAATCAAACAACAAAAACTAAAGTGGTTCAATAGAACCTCAAGTGGCCTTTGCTTGAGAAGTTGCTTCCATAGGATTTATCAAACACTCACTCCACAAATCATGATGTCAAAATAATTTTCTTTATTGCATCTTAACACTGAACTCTTACATAAAATCTAACAGGAATTTGTTAAAGATTTTTGTAATGTAATACACATTCTATTACTGCAACTATTGAGTAATAATGGTAAAAAGATAACTAGCTAACTAGATCTCCTCCTCGGAAAAAGATCCCACTATATAGGATCTGTGAGGAGTTTTATTATTCATGGATTGAAATCAAAATTATGAAACAACTATCAACTCTCCCTCAAAGGTAGGAAGAGGGCTAAGTCTGAAACATAAGATAATAACTGTATGAAATAGGAGTAGAAAATATAAATATGGACTCTACGTCCAACATCTTAACCATTAACACAAAAATGTGTTCACATAATAGGGCTAATGGAAGAAGTTGGGTCCACAAAAAGCTCAAAACGTGGAAGTGTTTTTGTTTTTTTTTCAGAATTTGTCACACTTGGACTAAAAATTTGAGGCACTTACATAATGAATCTTAAAAAGAGTGAGTAATATGAAATTTATCATTTTGAATCTAGTTTCCAAATATGTAATTTATTCAAATACCCAAATGATAGAAATTAAATTTTGATAGGGATGTATAAAAAACACTTTTTAAAATTCATTTTTTTTACCATACCATGCACATGTACGGACACCACTTTTTGACCCAAATAAAAGTATTTTTCTAATTCCTTTTGGGGAAAGAGAGCTAACAACATGAAGATCGATGAGAATTTTTTTTTTATTGAATTTTTATTGGCTTTAATTGCTATTTTTAAAAATCAATGTGTACGAAAAACATAATTGGACCTAAACTAAACATTTTTTGATTTTTTTCATTGTGTAGAGTATTGTTTGAAGATTGATGCCATATAATTTTTTTTATAAGAAACTTAACCAAAAAAAAGTTATTAAAAAACAAAAAAAGCTTGATATTTTAAGTTTATGGACTAGTTTGCTTAGAAATTAATTAAAAAATAACAAATATAATCTAATATTAATAAAAATTATATATTTGGAAACTAGACATCGTGTTCTCTAATGGGTTTTAATTTCATAGATTGATTTAGAAAAAAAAGTCTATTAGCCATATTGTGAAAGTTGGACATTCCTCTTGAATCTACCTTAGTTTTTTAGTTGCAAGTCAAAGGCTAAGGGTCAGGTTGCCAAGCCTTTCTTGAACCTAAAACTGAGACTGCATGTGGGCTGGAGATTCAAATTTTTAATAACGCATAAGCGTTATTTAAATAGAATACACACGCATTATATAACGCGTACACGTTACCTACTTACCCGTTGGGTAAAGGTAATGTGTGCATGTTATATAACACGTACACTTTCCTAAAAAAGAATGCGTACGCGTTATAAAATGCATACACATTTCTTATTTAACTATTTTTTCCCAATTTGGAAATACTGATAGAGCACGTTTTTCTGCAACATTCCTTTTTTGTAGTACGGTCTGAAAGTGCCATTTTTTGCATTTTTTATTGCGATGTTGTCATGTGCAAACTCTTAACAGGGCATATTCTATTCAAATTGTTGGAATAGACAAGTGCAGGTTAAATTTTCTGAAGTGGAATCAAGTACAAGAACATTTTACAAGAAGATTTGGAAAAAGAGAGCTTTTGGATGTATTCATGATGTTTTTGTACTTCAAAGTTTATAGAAGAAAAGATCTTCATATAGTTATATAGTTTTATTTGAATATTTGAAGGAGGTAGCAATTTGAAAATAGGTTAAGAATCATTTGTTTTGTTATCAAAGAGGTTTTGGTTACCATGGGATCAAAGAAAAGGAAAATAAAAAATATAGAAAGTTAATGACAGCCGAAGAAATTCAAGCAAATAGAGAAATGGAGGCAAAAAGATAAAGGGATAGAAGAGAAAGGATTCATCAAATGAAAAATTTGGAAGCATCTAGTTCCATGAATATTGAAGAGGAAACCATGAAGGATGAGATGAATGTAGATGATGCAAATGTGGAGATGGTGAATATGGAAGAAATTGCAATTAGGAGACAAACCCAACTATGCCTTCAACTTCAACTTTGAATGATATGGAAATAACACCTATGTAAACAACTATAGGTATGTCTTCAAATCCACCTCCCAATAATATGGAAAATGCACCTATTCAAAAAATTTATCCAGGTATGTCTTCAAACCCAAGTCTTGATAATATTGATCTTAGTTATTTAGAGGAAGTTGGATACACCATTGATGGTATCAATAATTCTAGGGTTGTGTTGGTTGAAAATTTTGTATACCTTGAGGATATGCAAAATTATGGTTTCAGCCACAGTGTGTGAGATAAAATCTCCTAATTTCAAAGGGAAGGCTCCCCCTTTACTTTCTATTTTAAAAATTCATAAATAAACTCTAACTATAAATCTATTCTAAATCTGGGTGAAACTTTGTCTTGTTCTCTTTTTCAGAAAAGACACTTATTCTTTTCTCTTATTTCAGAAAAGAATCACAGCTGAAAGTATAAATGATTAATGAAGTAAACAAATAAAGAAGAAAAGTTTCCATAAAGGAACAAAGTCCTTCGTTGCTCCTCCGGGATGGGAAAAAAAATTGAAATCACAAAGTCCTTGAAAACTTACTCTCCTATCAACCTTTTTAGATGATTTTCTGGTAACTAAGTATAGTACACAGTAGTTCAAAATATAACTACATGATGCACTTTTAATGCATAAACATAAAAAATAAAAGCAACACAAATTCTGCAAGTCACTTCCTTTGCTTGAGCGTTCCACAATAGCTTCAAATGTGACAAACAACTCAAAGTTTGCAGTATCAAATCTGAAAACCAATCTAAAACTCCAAACGCAATAAGCAGCTCAAGGTATACAAAATTTTCAACCAACAATTTTTGGAAACTCTACTGGGGATACAATACGATACACATTTGAAAGCCTCACGCTTTCTTTTGAAGTATATCGGTATCCTTTTTCAATGTAATTTATTTTCTTGTAAGTTTTATCAAGCTTTTACCAAGGACATGTAAATGGCTGCTCAAGGTCCTTGGGGAAATGCTTTTGGTCCATTGAGTTTAGCTCTACCCCTACATTCTCTTCCTGAAGGATCACAAAAGAACTTTCCCAAGTTCTTTGGTGATGGACAACAACATCCTGACAAGCACATTGCTGCTTTCTACAGTGCTGGTGGAGTTCATGGTATTGAATACGAAGATGTATCTGTAAGGTTATTTGTGGAGACTCTCCAAGGTGTTGTTGTAGATTGGTTTTATCATCTGGTACCACATACCATCACAAACTGGGCAACTTTCTCTAATTCTAAGATCAATAATTATAGAATCACATGAAGGATATCTTTTGGAGCAGCATGAGGTTGTCATGGTTGATGAACTAGTTATTCAAGCATATGGTAAGAATAATTCAATTTTTTTTTGATCAAGGGGATGCCCCATAAGAAATCTTTCTTGTTTGGAAGTCGGTGGGAAATCAAAGGTTCCATTTGTACTTGAACATGAAGATATACTTCAAAAAGAAGCCAAAGAAGCAGTTGTAGGTGAGCAAGAGCAGTTTGGTTTCAAAAATCCATTTCAGAGCAGTAGTACATATGATTCATCTCAAGAGAAAAGTGAATTTGTTCATTTCTTCAAAAGAGTACATCAAATTTTGGTACCATTGCTTGCGCTTCATCTATACAAAGTTTCTCGTGAACATGCAAGGTACTGTAAGCTGTTGCAAAAGGGCAACTATTTTGCAGAATTAGTTAATGGTTTCATTTGAGAAGTTTCCATTTTTGGCTAGTATTAATTAGGTAGGTTTTTACCTTTTCAATAAGTGCATTTGTACAATTTTTGCGTCATGTTTTTGTAGGCTTGCTTTGTGTCAGTCACGTCATCCTTTTTTTTTTGTTTTATGTTAATTGTTGCTTGAATCTGTAACCTAATGGATACTAAGGCACTTGGAGATTCAAGATTCTACTACCTTCACTTTCAAAGGTAATTCCCCAGTAGATTCACCAAAAACTATTGGTTGAAAATTTTGTATACCTTGAGGATATGCAAAATTGTGGTTTTAGCCACAGTGTGTGAGATAAACTCTCCTATTTTCAAAGGGAAGGCTCCCCCTTTACTTTCTATTTTAACAATTTAGAAATAAACTCTAACTATAAATCTATTCTAAATCTGGGTGAAACTCTATCTTGTTCTCTTTTTTCAGAAAAGACACTTATTCTTTTCTCTTATTTCAGAAAAGAATCACAGCTGAAAGCATAAATGATTAATGAAGTAAAAAAATAAAGAAGCAAAGTTTCCATAAAGGCACAAAGTCATCCATTGCTCCTCCAGGATAGGAAAAAAAATTGAAAGCAGAAAGTCCTTGACAACTTTCTCTCCTATCAACCTTTTTAGATGATTTTCTAGTAACTAAGTACAATACATAGCAGTTCAAAATCTAACTACATGATGCACTTTAAATGCATAAACATAGAAAATAAAAGAAACACAAAGTTTGCAAGTTACTCCCTTTGCTTGAGCGTTCCACAATAGCTTCAAATGTGACAAACAACTCAAAGTCTGCAGTATCAAATCTGAAAACCAATCTAAAACTCCAAATGCAATAAGCAACTCAAGGTATACAAAATTTTCAACCAACATGTTGAAACAATGCGAAAACAAAAAAATGATGAAATATCTTTGTGTGATCAATTTTAAGTGTACCAAATGTAGATTCAAAATTAAATCAAAACACACCAATGCGACAATATATTGAAGAAAACTAATTAAAAGACAACCAAACTCTTAAAACAATAGTTTCTTCAATGACGTCCCATTGTCCTCTATCTCTAGTGTTTTTGTCGATTCCAGCTTGCTCTCAGATCGTGTGCTAGGATCAACAAATAGTCTTCCTAGAGAACAAGATTAAAGATGAATGCATGCTATGCTAAGATATGATTAACAGGTTTAAACTAAACATGATTGCTAGAATGTAAAATTACGCAATTATGAATGCTAAAGCTGATAATGACAATGCTAAAATGCTAATCGCTTGTCTCTAATGCGTGTGTGTAACCAATGCTTGGATTCACAGGGGTATTTATAGAGTTTTCAAAAGATTCTGATTGGCTGATGTTATCAACGGTTGAAATCAAGCTTGTCAAGATGAACGGTGAGAGATTTTTGAAAGTTGAGAGAGAGATGGAAGGTTTCCTCCTACCTAATCTTTTCCACTCAAAATTGAAGGAAAGTTACCATTTGAGGAGTTAGTTGATCGTCGAAGATAAATCCCATAATTAAATAAATAAATTTATTTAATTACATGTGACAATGAATTTAGAAGTTTTCTTAATTAAATATTAAATATTTAATTATATGTGAGAAGATGATAGAAAAATGTTTAATTAAATATATAAAATACTTAATTAAATATGAAGTGAAGAAAGTTTCTAATTAAATATTTTAGAATATTTAATTAAATGTAGAGTGAGGAAAGTTTCTAATTAAATATTTATAATATTTAAAATTTATATGTAGAGTGAAGAATTAGAAAGTGTTTAATTAAATTCTTCACTCTACATATAATTAAATATTCTAAATATAATTAGAGTGAAGAAATAAATATGTGAGTAGAGGAATATCATTTGAATTTAAAATTCAAACTTATGATAATTAATATAAATAAATTATAAAATCTATTTAATTAATTAAGAGGAATATGGAAGATGGTAATAATTAAATAAACTTATTTATTTAATTAAATTAGAAGAATTAGAAAGTGAACGATATAAATAAATAATTAAATTTATTTATATGTAGATGTCTTTAGAAGATTAATTAAATAATTCATATTTAATTAATTAACAAGCTTGATTAACTATGACCATTTTTAGATGTATACATTTTCCCCCTCTTTGAAGTGATGTGCTTTACGGATTGCTTCAAAGAAAAATTTAGATAACAAAATTTTTTCCCCTGACTTTGAAAAATTGATTGATGATGCTATATGCCCCCTCGGGTGATGAATCAGATAAAATTTTAATTTTTCAGATTTTTTTTTTTTTGGAAATTTTTGACGATTTTTAAAAATTTACATTGATTTGATGTTCGATTATCGGCCGATAAAGATGATTTGATAAAAAACGCTATTGAAATATTGATATGAAATGATGATGATGATGTTGATAATTGATCTCATGATAGGTGAGAGTCAATGATAGGATGATGATGATGATTGACCTCATGATAGGTGAGGATCAATGATAGGTTGATAGATGATGAATCGATTAGATGAAAGGCGAGATGAGAAAGATGATTCAAAATGATGGACAAGAGAGGATGATAAGCGATAGGAGATTGGGAAGATAAAATGAGAAGAAAGAAATCACAAATGGATTCAAAAATAAATATGATGTTTCCCTAGTCAAACTACAAGCTAAGATGGATTGATGATGATGATGATGATGATGAGAGTGTTGTTGCTGAGGGAAGGATACATCCCGAAACAACACAAGGATAGGGAAGGATACATCCCGATGATGATGATAATGATCAAGGCTTGCAGTAAGGCTAGGAATAAGACCAAAGATATGATTAAATGATTTGTGCTAGATTGAATGGATTGATTAGACGAGATTGGAAGAAAGGATTGGATGAATTGATTGAGATGAGATTGGAAGAAATGATTGGATGGATTGATTGAGATAATGCAAATTCAATGTGATGGATATGATAATGCTCATGCATAAACTAATATGGATGCCATCTATATTAACCATGCAGATTTTAACTTATGCAAAATGAACTATACACTGTTGTCATTCTGTGAGCCAACTTTATGCTTATTTATCATCATTGAGCCTTTTAATATGTTGAAAGTTAGTACAAGCATCAATGGTATAATGTAGACCATGATGACCTGAGTACAAATTCCATACAACTTCCATTGAGATTTGATAGTGTAAGATAACACAAGCATCTAGGTATAATGAGACCGAGATGACCTGAGCATCTCTTGCATAAACAAGCAAGAATTAATCATTTTCCTATGCAAATTCGAAATGTCATCACTAATACTTTGTAGAGCATGTCCCGTGATAATTTGCATAGTAATATTGATTAACTCATAGAGAGCAGACAAAGAAAATATCATTCTCCTTCCTAGCCCCAAAGAGTTGCAGACATCATCAAGGTACTCCAGAGAAATGATAACAACAATCAAGATAAAACAATTGAACATAAGTGTTAAAGTGATCAAACCATGATTCAAAAGTGATAATCCAATGAGAGTTGATTTGTTTTGTTTTTGATGTTGATTTGGATGGTCAATTGTTTGATTGATTGCGATTGATGTTCAACTTGATGTTTAGGATGATTGATGTTTTCACTAGGTTGTCTTGTTGTTGCTTGTCTATTGATTTAAGCTCAAAACAAGTTGCCCCCAGTGAGTTTAGGATTTTTCCCCCAGTCTAGGATGAGACATGACCATTTTATTGATGAAAGCATATGATTTATTGAATTTATTTTTGGATTTTGGAAATATTTTGATTTTCTTGGATTTTGATGTTTTCTGATTTTTTTTGGATTTTGATGTTGTTTTGATTTTTTTGGATTTTGATGTTGTTTTGATTTTTTTGTATTTTGATGTTGTTTTGATTTTTTTGGATTTTGATGTTGTTTTGATTTTTTTGGATTGTGATGTTGTTTTGATTTTTTTGGATTGTGATGTTGTTTTGATTTTTTTGGATTTTGATGCTGTTTTGATTCTTTTTTGGATTTTGATTTATTTTTATTTTTCAAGGACATTTAAGATGGAATGGGATGACCAATTGAAGAAACAAGATGCCCCATAATATAAGAGAAGATGCATGATGAAGGATATGGTATGAAAGATTTGGATGAAGTGAATAGGATAAGATGCATGATTTTCAAGAAGATCCTTAACCTTGTCAAGATCAAAGGTGAAAATGAGGATAATGATCATGAATGATAAGAGGAAAATGGAAGATAGTATATGGATAGGGAGACGGATATGAAAGATAATATTTGTATGATAGGGGGATGGAGGAAGGGTTTAAGCACCAAGTTTCACGACTAAT
>VDFB02178781.1:0-11410 GCA_007258455.2 Sequoia sempervirens
TGGATTTACTACATGTTTTGTTGTGCCTGGTAGACTAATGATTAATATGATGATGTTTTGGTGTGAGATAAATGAAAGTATTTATTTAAATTATGAAAAATTGAAAAGTATTGAATATGTTTTATTTTGAAAATGAAGCAAAATAGAGTAGAAGTATTTTAATTAATGCACTGCATTAATTTATTTATATCTTAATGTGATACTAATTCAATTATTGTTGTGTGCCTAAGTGCACTTGAGTTGCAGGAAGTCGAAGACCAAGGGTGTGATTAAGGAGAGGTGATTAGCTTCTTGATAGGACAAAGTAGGAAGACCTCTCGATTACACACTTGCACTTAGTTTCATATAGACTACATTTAGGAATGTCAATTTTGGTGTTTTTGTCTTAAAATTATTGCAAATTAAATAAATAGTACTTTTCAATAATAAATAGTAAATTAAATGAACGATGAAATGAAAGTATGAAAAAATAGAGAATTAAATTTATATTACGGTTATGCATGTTACTCTTCTTTTATCTTGTGTTAAACTTTGAGTTAATTAGTTAATTATTAAGTTATAAGATATTTATTTTTATTGTTGAGTAAATATTTTCGAAAGGGGATTTACATGCAATTAAATTGAAAATTATTATTAATTTTAAAATACATTTCAAGATTAGGGTAGAAAAATTGGAAATGGAAAGAAATTTTAAAAGGGAAGTGAGTTCCCGAGAAGGTAACGGTTCTTGAAAATATGCTCTGCAAGTTTGCTTTAATGGCTGCCAAGAAGATGTTGAATCTTTAAAAATTGTGAGTTGAGGATTGTTCTTTGGAGGATAGTTGGAAAATAAAGAGCTGGAAAAACAACTGGAAAGAAGGAAAAAGAAGTGTGCTTAGGAAAACCAGATTGAATAGGGGCAAAGGAAAGAAGTATTTTGAAGAGCTTTTCCAGCTGAAAGCGTAATCTCTAGGTTCTCTATTCTTTACCCACATTTCTTGTTGAAAAATGCAAATACTTTTGAAGAAATTGAATGCAAAGTGTCTGAATTGTATGCAAAAGCTGTGAAAATATGAGAAAATATATTTCATTCTTTGAGTGCATCGAAAGAATTCGCACAATTTTACTTCTTCAGATTGAGCTTTTTCTCCCTGTACCACTGTGATTCATATATTTCATTTTTTTCTTCTGAATGCTAAATCATCTCTAGTGAAATTCTGAACATATATATCTATATATATATATTATATACAACATACATATATAGAATTGTTAAAGCCTTTGAAACTTTTGCATAGTGGGCTGCTTAGCGAATTCATAAAGCTCGTAATTGTTTATATGTTTCTTTTAAACAAAAAAAAAGTTAAGAGAATTAATCCCCAGCCCCCTCCACAATGGAAGGGGCGACGCTGTGAGAGGGCAGCGCCCTCCACAGGCCAAGGCCTGTGGAGTAGGCGCTGCCTTCTCACAGGTAGTGCCTTCCCTTGTGGGGGAGGCATCAACCTTTAACCCTGCATTGAACAATATAAACATGTTTATAAATTGAATTTTGTATTTGGAAGTTTTTGTGCACCCAATGATGTCTGGTAAATGAAAAGCATTTAATATAAATAATAATAAACATATATAAATGTGTATATATATATATACTTTCATTTTGACATTTGAGAACTCTATTTTTCCATAGAAAATGCATTTCTCTTCCAGTGAAAATACACAGAAATTTATATGAATAAAAGTAAATTTACATAGAAGTATATATATATATATATATATATATAAATACTTATACTTAGAATAGAAATCACTGTATTCCTATAGAAAACTATATCTTTTGGCATTGGTAATACATAGGAAATATAGCATTGTGTCCAAATTATTTCTAAGTCATCCGTTATAAGATTTTTATGTCTGTTTATGCACATGTAAATAATATATTCACATATAAATACATACAAACACAACATATGTATAAGAAAATCTATACAATAAACTCTTATATCTCGAGTTGAAACTCTGAAAACATAGAATAAATTCATACAAATAACTCTGTGTAGAGTACCAAACTTCTTTTTTGAATACAAATCTGGTTATCCATTTTGTTCATTTTTGTTCTTTCTCAAACTATCTATATTGCTGAATATGGGAGAAATTGTGTGAGACATCATAAATCATATCTGAACTTAGTGCACACACATAAGATTATGTTTAAAGCTAAGTTTGAAACTTCTTAGCAAATATAGGATATTTAAAACACAACCAAAATTAGTGAGCTCTATGAAAAGAATAATTTTCTTTGGCTAAAACAATCATAATTATTTGTTTTAATCGAGATTAAATTAGAAAATAAAATTGGGTCTTATTACTTTTTGCATTAAAAACTCACTTGAAATTGTATAAGAAAACCCCATTTACCAATTGCATGCATGAAGCTATTTTGACAATCTTTATGAAAACATTAAGAAAATGATGAGACTCCTTTGAAATTAGAAATGTGTAAAGAAATTGAAAGTGAACTTAGATGGAAATACATTATTTACTGTATTTTGAGAAACTTTCGGGACAGAATGCCAAAGGTGGACCCACAAAGACAGTAGTTTTACCTTTTCTAAAACTATCACTTCTTTTATTTATGCTTGGCCAAGCACTTGCAGCATTGAAATAGATGGAATTAAAAGCCTAGAACTAAATGAATATAGCTCTCTACCACCTCCTGTTTGCAAGAATTATGTAATTCTCATGTTAGGAATGCATATAGGCATCAGGCTTGCATCGAGAGTTCCCTCCTGCGTTGTTGTTTCAGGTTGCTAGGCTCCTCGTCGCGGTAGGGGATTTCATAGAATAAGGAAAAGCAGGAAACATCCCTTTCTTGAACAGGCTTTGAGGAAGGGTACCTTAATCACCTCTTGGCCCAACTTACAAGAAGACCAGTGGTGTCACGGTGGTTAAGGTTCAGAGATTTATTTGTTATAAATGTAATCATGTATTATTTGGAATGGCTTGAAAAGCCCACTTGCAAATGTAATTTTATTTGTAATTCAGTATTGTAACATTGAAAAAGATGTATTGAAAAGAAAGATTTGATGTAACATTGAAATAGATGTACTGATTGAAAGTTAGTGATGTAATTGAAAACTTGAGAAAATTTATGAAATTTTATTGATATATGAATGGCAATCATATATGTATCATTGCAATGATCCTTATTGTTATTTAAATTTATTTAACTTGCATACATGGAATGGAAATATATTCTGAATTTTCCTTTTGAGAAATTATGGAAAGTGTATCTCTTACTTTTATTATCCTTGGAATGTATTAAGTCTAGTAAATTATTGTGGCTAAGTAAACACCAATTTTTTGAGCGTTACATTTGGTATTAGAGCAACAAGGTTCAACTCTAAGACCTATTCCTAATTACACTGGATGTTATGTTTTTCCAGGGTAACCCTAATGGAGGGTAGGTATTATCAGAGGGAACGGGCAGGAGGATCCTGTGGTGATCCCAATGATAAGTTGGATCAAATTTTAGCCATACTAAGTAGGCAAGAGGCCAGGATTCATAACCTTGAGCAGGCAAGGCAAACTGGTCCAACAAGGTCCGAACCTGGTGAGAGTGAAAACATTAGGAATGAACCAAATGGAGAAAACCCTGAAGCTAAAAAGAATCAAAGTAAGCTAACTAAGGTAGTTGAGGAACTGGGTAAGGACCTCAAGAAGGTGGTGCCACCCAAGTTTGATGGTAAATCTTTTGGTGATGGGGCAGAATCCTAGATTATTGAAATGGAAAGGTACTTTTCTCTTTGTAACTTATCTGAGGAAACTAAAGCAGAATGGGATCCTACCAACTCACTGGTGAAGCTGCTACATGGTGGGAGAATGAAAGGGCTGATAAACAATTTTTTCTTGGCAAAGTAACATGGGAACAATTTTTGTAGATTTTTAGGAAGAGGTGCCTTCCATAGTCTATTTTGATAAGAAAATGACAGAATTCCAGGTGCTCATTCAGGGAGGAATGACAGTGATATAGTATTGGGAGAAATTCTCTCAATTGCTTAAGTACATACCTCAATACCAGCATGATGAGAGGTTTCGTATTCGGAAATTCATTCTGGGGCTTAAGCCTCAAATTGGAAATGAGGTGGATATGCATAGACCGGCTACCATGGATGAAGCCTTTGAGTTGGCACTTTTGCAGGAACATAAAATGTAGTAGGTTACAAACTATAAGAAAAGTAGGGAAGCCAAGTATGGCAATAAGAAGTTCCAAAGAAATCACCAAGGTAATAATAATTAGGGCAATTAGAGTAATCAGGAAAATTAGGGAAATAATAACTTGGTAGATTAGAAATTTGAAAAGGGAAATTTGGAAAGGGGTGGTAGTCCTCAAAACCGTAACGATGGAAACCAAAATAACAAGAGGGCTAATTTCAATAAAAAGAATGATAATAATAGGAGAGATTTTTCTAACAGGCCTAACGCACCTCATGGGGGTTGTTATACTTGTGGTGGTGAGCATTACGCCAGTGTGTGCCTTTAGATGGTTAACAGGTAGAACAACAGGAACCAGCATCATATTCATGCAGCGGTTGACAATTGCCAAGCAGATTATCAATCCACTCCTATCCAACTTTCAGGTAAACTTTTTGGAGCTCTTGTTTCTATTTTGATTGATACTAGTGCCACTGATAGTTTTGTGGATCCTCGTGTTATATCTAAATTATCAGTTAGACCAGGCTATATGGAAAATTCATGGAAATTTCAGTATGGGAACCAGGTAGAGAGGAAGGTAGAGCAATGCCTGTTTTGTAGTGAACTTGAACTCCCTAGTCTCAAAACACAAGTTAATTTGTATGTAGCACCATTGGGATCTTATGATGTGATTTTAGGGATAAATTGGCTTTCTGAACATAAGGCCCTTGTGGATTGCGAAGATAAAACAATAAAGTGTCTTGATGATCAAGGTAATCATGTGGAGATTAGTGGTGTAAAAAGGCCTTTGGAGCTTAGGAAAGTTTTAGCCATGCAATTAAAGAAGGCAATCCGAAGGGGATGCACTATTTATGCAATAAAGGTCAAGGACCTTGATGAGACAGAATCATCAGTTGATGATCATCCCATTCTAAAAGAATTTGAGGATGTTTTTCCTGAAGAGCTAATTGAGCTACCGCCTAAGCATGTATTTGATTTCTCAATTGATTTGATACTAGGTGCGGAACCTCAATCCAAAGCCCCCTACAGGATGAACACAATAGAGTTATATGAGCTAAAAGCCCAATTGGAGGAATTGCTAAAACAAGGTTTCATTAGACCGATTATGTCTCCTTGGGGAGCTCCTGTTATATTTGTGAAGAAGAAGGATGGGACCTTGAGGTTATGCATTGATTATAGGATGCTTAAAAAGGTTACTATCAAGAATAAATACATGCTTCCCCGTATTGATGATTTGTTTTACCAGCTAAAAGATGCCAAGGTATTCTCAAAAATAGATCTGAGATCGGGGTATCATTAGTTGAGGCTAAAGGATGAAGATATTCACAAGACTACATTCAGGACAAGGTATGGGCATTACGAATTCATAGTGCTACCGTTCGGGCTAACCAATGCCCCTGCAGCCTTCATTAATTTGATGAATAGTGTTTTTCAGGATTGCTTAGATAATTTTTTTTAATCCTCCTTGATGATATCTTGATATATTCCAAGTCAGAGGAAGAGCATGAGAAGCATTTGAGGATAGTATTGTAGCGGTTGAGGGAACATAAGTTGTATGGGAAAATGTCCAAATGTACCTTTTTCAGATTTGAGGTGCATTATTTGGGACACGTCATTTCAGCAGAAGGGATAGTCGTGGACCCAAATAAGATTAAGGAAATCTTAGATTAGCTAGCACCACATAATGTATCAGAAGTCCGAAGCTTTATGGGACTCGTAGGGTATTACATGATATTTGTGCAAGGGTTCTCAACAATAGCAGCACCCATTACCATACTCCAGAAGAAGGGAAAGAAATTTGAGTGGAGTGACAGGTGTGAGAAAGCTTTTCAGTTGCTAAAAGAGAAGCTCACTTCTGCACCTATTCTTGTTGTGCCTAAATCAAATGGTCATTTCATAGTAATTACTGATGCATTAGGAGAAGGGGTAGGAGCCATTCTCATGCAGGAAGGACAAGTGGTGGCATATGAATCGAGAAAGTTGAAGCAACATAAGTTAAATTATGCACCACATGATTTAGAATTGGTAGCCATAGTTCATGCCCTTCAGATGTGGAGACACTATCTCCTGGCTAAGCCATTTGAATTAAAAATTGATCATGTTGGATTACAGTACATCTTTACTCAACCCAACCTAAATTCTCGTCAAAGGCGATGGTTGGAATTTTTGAGTGAATATGATTTTGGCATTGAGTACATTAAAGGGAAGGAAAATAGGGTAGTAGATGCCTTGAGTAGGAGAAGACATTTAGCAGCCATGGTTACCATAAAATCTAGTTTCAGAGAGTAGGTGGTTCAGGCTTTATCTGGGGATGAGCAGTATGAAAGGGTGAAACAAGCCCTAGAGTAGGATTCTTCAGATCACAGATTTGCTGGATATGTATTTGAGTCTGATGGACTTTTGAGGTTCCATGATCGCATGTATATTCCTAACTCTATAGGATTAAGAGAGTTGGTGCTAGAGGAATTCCATAACACACCTTACTCAGGACACCAAGGTGTGACTAAAATGGTTGAGGGACTCAAGCCTCTATATTTATGGCCAGGACTCAAAAGAGATGTTATTGCATTTATAGCTCGATGTTTGGAATGCCAGCAAGTTAAGGTTGAGCATGTCCATCTAGAAGGACTTTAATATCTGCACAGAGTGCCAGAATATAAGTGGCAGGTGATAACTATGGACTTTATTCAGGGATTGCCAATGTTTAGGAATCGACATGATACCATCCTAGTTGTGGTGGATAAATTGACTAAGGTAGCCCATTTCATTCCTGGGAACCTCAAGGATGGTTCAATGGTTTTGGTGAGGAAATTTTTTCAGGAAATCTTCTGACTGCATGGAGTGCCAAAGGTGATCATTTTAGATCGTGACACTCGGATGACTTCCAGGTTTTGGACTACTCTAAATTCTTCCCTGGGAACTAAACTAAATTTTAGTTCGGCCTATCATCCTTAGACCGATGGTCAAACTGAGAGGGTGAACCAGATTATGGAGGATCTCCTCTGAATGTATTGTATGGAATAGCAACACAGATGGGAGGAGTATTTTCCTTTGGTGGAGTTTGCTTACAACAACTCCTACCATGCCTCTTTGGGTATGGCACCATTCGAGGCTCTCTATGGATGGAAATTCCGAACACCCATCAATTGGGACAGGGTTGAGGACAAGATTGTGATTGGTCCTGAAATGTTGAGGGAAATGGAAGACCAAATAAAGCTTATCAAAGAAAAGCTTATGGAAGCTTTAGATCGACAAAAGAGTCTTGCAGATAAGAATAGAACTTTCAGACAATTCTCTACAGGAGATAAGGTCTTTTTGAGAGTTCGGCTGCATAAGAGTCCAATCTCTTTCGGCAAGAACTCAAATCTTGCTCCTAGATTTGTTGGGCCTTTTGATGTCTTGGAGGTGATTAATCCGGTTTCTTATAGGCTAGTTCTGCCACCAGCTCTATCCCGAATCCATAATGTTTTTCATGTCTCGGTGCTTAAGCCCTACCATCCAGATGTAGCTCAAATTCTTGACTGGCATGCGTTGCAGGTATAGGACCTAGGAATGATGTAGGTGGAGCCCATCAGGATACTAGAAGAGCGCAACGTTAAGTTGCGGAATAGGGACATTATGCAGTATAGGGTCCAGTGGGACCAATACTCAGAGGATAATGCCACTTGGGAGAATGTTGAGGACATTAATAGAGATTTTCCTCATTTGAGATCTTACAATTTTTTTCTTTTCTTGCTTTTAGAGACTCATGATACAATGATGCTTTATATTTTGTTGTGTGGTTTGTAATAAGACATCGAGATGATGTCTCTTCTTAGTGGGGAAGGATGTCATGTCTCAATCCTAATGTAGATTACTTTTTGGCGTTGTGTGGATTTACTACATGTTTTGTTGTGCCTGGTAGAGTAATGATTAATATGATGATGTTTTGGTGTGAGATAAATGAAAGAGTTTATTTAAATTATGAAAAATTGAAAAGTATTAAATATGTTTTATTTTGAAAATGAAGCAAAATAGAGTAGAAGTATTTTAATTAATGCAATGCATTAATTTATTTATATCTTAATATGATATTAATTCAATTATTGTTGTGTGCATGAGTGCACTTGAGTTGCAGGAAGTTGAAGACCAAGGGTGTGATTAAGGAGAGGTGATTAGCTTCTTGACAGGACAAAGCAACAAGACCTCTCGATTACACACACACACTTAGTTTCATATAGACTGCATTTAGGAATGTCAATTTTGGTGTTTTTGTTTTAAAATTATTGCAAATTAAATAAATAGTACTTTTCAATAATAAATAGTAAATTAAATGAACAATGAAATGAAAGTATGAAAAAATAGAGAATTAAATTTATATTACGCTTATGGATCTTACTCTTCTTTTATCTTGTGTTAAACTTTGAGTTAATTAGTTAATTATTAAGTTATAAGATATTTATTTTTATTGTTGAGTAAATATTTTTGAAAGGGGATTTACATGCAATTAAATTGAAAATTATTATTAATTTTAAAATACATTTCAAGATTAGGGTAGAAAAATTGGAAATGGAAAGCAATTTTAAAAAGGAAGTGAGTTCCCGAGAAGGTAACCGTTCTTGAAAATATGCTCTGCAAGTTTGCTTTAATGGCTGCCAAGAAGATGTTGAATCTTTAAAAATTGTGAGTTGGGGATTGTTCTTTGGAGGATAGTTTGAAAATAAAGAGCTAGAAAAACAACTGGAAAGAAGGAAAAAGAAGAAGTGTGCTCAGGAAAACCATATTGAACAGGGGCAAAGGAAAGAAGTGTTTTAAAGAGATTTTCCAGTTGAAAGCGTAATCTCCAGGTTCTCTATTCTTTACCCACATTTCTTGTTGAAAAATGCAAATACTTCTGAAGAAATTAAATGCAAAGTGTCTGAATTGTATGCAAAAGCTGTGAAAATCTGAGAAATTATATTTTATTCTTTGAGTGCATCGAAAGAATTCGCACAATTTTACTTCTTCAGATTGAGCTTTTTCTCCATGTACCACTATGATTCATATATTACATTTTTTTCTTCTGAATGCTAAATCTTCTCTATTGAAATTATGAATATATATATATATATATTATACAACATACATATAGAATTATTAAAGCCTCTAAAACTGTTGCATAGTGGGCTCCTTAGGCGAATTCATGAAGCCTGTAATTTTTTATATGTTTCTTTAAAAAAAAAAACAATGTAAGAGAATTAATCCCCAACCCCCTCCACAATGGAAGGGGCGGTGCTGTGAGAGGGTAGCGCCTTCCCTTGTGGGGGAGGCGTTAGCCTTTAACCCTGCATTGAACAGTATAAACATGGTTATAAATTGAATTTTGTATTTGGAAGTTGTTGTGTGCCCAACATTGTCTGGTAAATGAAAATCATTTAATATAAATAATAATAAACATATATAAATGTATATATGTATACACTTTCATTTTGACATTTCAGAACTCTGTTTTTCCGCAGAAAATGCATCTCTCTGCCAGTGAAAATACACAGAAATTTATATGAATAAAAGTAAATTTACATATATGTATATATATATATACTTATACATAGAATAGAAATCATTGTATTCCTACAGAAAACTATATCTTTTGGCATTGGTAATACACAGGAAATATAGCATTGTGTCCAACTTATTTCTAAGTCATCTGTTATAAGATTTTTATGTTTGTTTATGCACATGTAAATAATATATTCACATATAAATACATACAAACATAGCAGATGTATAAGCAAATTTGTACAGTAAACTCGTATATCTCGAGTTGAAACTCTGAAAACGTAGAATAAATTCATACAAATAACTCTGTGTAGAGTAGCAAACTTCTTTTTTGAATACAAATCTGGTTATCCATTTTGTTCATTTTTGTTCTTTCTCAAACTATCTATATTGCTGAATATGGGAGCAATTGTGTGAGACATCATAAATCATATCTGAACTTAGTGCACACACATAAGATTATGTTTAAAGTTGAATTTGAAACTTCTTAGCAAATGTAGGATATTTAAAACACAACCAAAATTAGTGAGCTCTATGAAAAGAATAATTTGTTTTGGCTGAAACAATCATAATTATTTGTTTTGATCGAGATTAAATTAGAAAATAAAATTGGGTCTGATTACTTTTTGCATTAAAAACTCACTTGAAATTGTACAAGAAAACCCCATTTACCAATTGCATGCATGAAGCTATTTTGACAATCTTTGTGCAAACATTGGGAAAATGATGAGACTCCTTTGAAATTAGAAATGTGTAAAGAAATTAAAAGTGAACTTAGATGGAAATGCATTGTTTACTATATTTTGAGAAACTTTTGGGACAGGATGCCGAAGGTGGACCCACAGAGATGGTAGTTTTACCTTTTCTAAAACTATCACTTCTTTTATTTATGCTTGGCATGGCACTTGCAGCATTGAAATAGATGGAATTAAAAGCCTAGAACTAAATGAATATAGGTCTTTGCCACCTCCTGTTTGCAATAATTATGTAATTCTCATGTTAGGAATGCATATAGGCATCAGGCTTGCATCGAGAGTTCCCTCTTGCGTTGTTGTTTCAGGTTTCTAGGCTCCTCATGCAGGGCTGGGGATTTCTTCGAGATAGGAAGAAACCTGGGGAACTATTGTACTTTGTGGTTGGGCGAAAAAGATGCCTTAATCAAACTCTTGCCCCAACTTGCAAGAAGACCAGTGGTGTCACGACGGTTGAGGTTCAGAGATTTATTTGTTATAAATGTAATCATGTATTATTTGGAATGGCTTGAAAAGCCCACTTGCAAATGTAATTTTATTCGTAATTCAGTATTGTAACATTGAAAAAGATGTATTGAAAAGAAAGATTTGATGTAACATTGAAATAGATGTACTGATTGAAAGTTAGTGATGTAATTGAAAACTAGAGCAAATTTATGGAATTTTATTGATATATGAGTGGCAATCATATATGTATCATTGCAATGATCCTTATTGTTATTTAAATTTATTTAACTTGCATACATGGAATGGAAATATATTCTGAATTTTCCTTTTGAGCAATTATGGAAAGTGTGTCTCTTACTTTTATTGTCCTTGGAATGTATTAAGTCTGGTAAATTATTGTGGCTAAGTAAACATCAATTTTTTGAGTGTTACAGAGTGGGTGGAAGAGGGTCGGAGAGAGTGGGAGAGGGTGGGAGAGAGGGTGGGAGAGGGTGGGAGAGAGG
>VDFB02178785.1:0-15418 GCA_007258455.2 Sequoia sempervirens
ATCAACTAAAAACTGAACACCATGGGAAACCCACTCCGAGATAACGAAAACTGAGAGAGGTTATTGTAGAGGGTCCCAACACGATCCCATAGGATCAAACAAGAAGTTTCTAAGGATCACAGTGTCTGAATAACCTCATGTTGAAGTTTGCAGCCATTTTCCCTTTGGACCCTTAAAGGGATCGATCAGGTTAAGCGTAGCTCAAAATGATTTCGGCGTGTTTGGGTGCAAAGAGGACCATTATTAAGCGTAAAAATTCCCTATTTGAACCGCGTTGGAACAGTCCATTTGGTCACCACGAGTTGTAGAATGAAAATTGCACCACCTTGCAACTTTCCATTGCTTCCATTTGACACTTTTTCCATCAAGCGAAAAATAGACACCACCGGAAAACCACTCCAAGATACTAAAATTCAAGAGAGGTTATTTTAGAGGGGCCCAATGTGATCCCACAATCATACGAGAAGTTTCTAAGTGTCACGGTGTCCGAGTAACCTCATGATGAAGTTTGCAGCCTTTTTGTCCTTTGGACCCTTAAGGGATCGATCCAGTTGAACGTAGCTCAGAGCGATTATGCGTGTTTGGGTGTGAAAGAGGACCATGCCTAGTGTAAAAATACCTATTTGAACATGTTGGAACAGTCCGTTTGGTCACACGAGTTGCAGAACAAAAATTGCACCACCTTGCAACTTTCCATTGCTTCCATCTAACACTTTTTCCATCAACTGAAAACTAAATACCACTCCAAGATAACAAAAACCGAGATAGGTTATTGTAGAGGGGCCCAATGTGATCCCATAGGATTAGATGAGAATTTTTTAAGCATCATGGTGTCCGAGTAACCTCATGTTGAAGTTTGCAGCCATTTTGCCCTTTGGACCCTTCAAGGATCGATCCAGTTGAATGTAGCTCGGAGCGATTCTGTATGTTTGGATGTAAAAGAGGACCATGCCTAGCATAAAAATTCCTATTTGAACATGTTGGAACAGTCCATTTGGTTGCACGAGTTGCAGAATGAAAATTGCTTGCACTAGACGACCAAATTTGGTTGTAAGTGCTAAAACACTAAATCGGGTGTAACATGCAAACCAAAATGAATCTTTACAGGATAAATACATTTTAGGGTATCCATTTTGGGCATTAAAAACATATATTGATTTTAGATACACTTGTTTTGGAACACATGTCTGCTGTCCCAACTTCTTTGCTTCTACAGAACCCCAAACATGCAGTGACTTTTGCTTGTTTTGTGTGGATTTTTCTTAAAGAGGCACTTAGGAGTGATGGAAATGGTTGTAATTAGTCTATACAAATCTGAATTAGGGCTTTGTGGTGAAGGGATGAGCCTAGGTAATCAAAATCCTAGTGTGATCAACAAATTAAGCCTCTTGGGGACAGTGATACATTGGTCCATGGTTGTTCTTCCATCCACTGTCAAAAGGTGAGACTTTGGGGTCTTGTAGAGGTATATCATAGTTTCCTAAATTCAGTAGTTTGAGCTTGGTATAGGCTTGTGGGTGGATTTTATTTAGACTGTCCTACCTTTCAAAAATCTATTGTCCCACCAAAACTAGGCCTGAATAGCCCCCTTTTCCAAAGCAACCCTATTCAAAACTTATCACCTGACCATGAAACTTTCTACAGTATCTTAAATTGTTCCCAAACCAATTATTTTCCAATTTTTAATCTCCTATGACACCCTCAACATGCTCAAACACAAAACCCTCACGAAATTGCTCCAAAAATTGGGGCCTCTTGAAAAATTGACTTACACACACTTTCAGAATCTTCTCTTTGACTTTTCACCATTAAATCATCATTTCTAAACACCTTCAACTCAAAAACATGCCCCTCATTAAGGTATATCTCCTAACGCTACACTTTAGGCATCATTTTCATGTAGTTTTCAATGTGAAATCTCAGTGTACACCCTATCATTCCTCCTTCCTGCACATTATTTTGTTAGATCTCTATTATACATGTAAGGATTGATCCATTTCATAAGTCAAAACAACATTCTTTCATGAAATTGATCAAATATCTGATGGTAAAAATTGTTGACCAAACTCTTCATCCTTTCCCATATAGAAACTTTTGCCAACCCTCTAGCCATCCTATCATTTTGAAAAATAGTCCACCATGTCAGTGTTGTACCTCTCAACTTTGTCTTAGGAAACTTAAACTTCCTCTCTTCTTCCATTTCTTCAAACTCAAAATAGTTTTCTAAGGCATCAAGCCATCCTAACACCTCTTCACTATCCATCTTCCCCTGATAGATAGGCAACTCTATGTGACTTTTTCCTCCATGACCTTGTGCTTCTTTCAAAAATATTAAATAAACTTCCTTTCCTCAAGGTCTTCTATCTCATCTGCTGGTTGTCTTTGAGTTACCCACACATGCTCTTCTTCTTCATCATTGTCTTCTTGTTCTCCTTGTTCTCCTCGCCTATTTCTCTCAAGGCTATTGATCCTAGCCTGCATAGCTATTGATCAAGGCTATTTATGGAATGAAAGTAGACATTGCCATGAGTTGTGATCCTAAAGGGTATATCAGTAAAATGAGGGTAGAGAGGGGTAGATCTCATATCTACCATCATTTCCATGCATCTAATGATGTGATAAGGAACCTCAAAACTAATAAGGAGGTCAGAGAAAGGAAAAGGAAATGGATGTTCATGGTCCAAACAAAATAGAAGAGGATAAAAATAATCATGCTTATGTTATTCCTTTGCAAAGTACACAAGTCCCATGGAAATGATGGAGAAGATGTTTGTTGCCATGGCAGATGGGAATTTTTCCAGCATGATGAAGTTGGCAGAGCAAGAGAAAAAGGGATGGAAGTTGAACAACTTGTTCAACAACAAGCCTTGTCAACAGAATCATCAGCACAAGTTGCTCACAGCCAATCAATGCAAACTCTTGATGCACCCTTGGTTGATTATTCAAAGAATCCAAAAGAAAGGGAGAGTGTGCAAGAGGAGACTATGAAGAATGTTCCTAGAGATGAGGAAGTGAACTAACACTTCCCTTCTCCCCAAATCAATCAAGGTGATGAACAAGTTCCTAAAAATAGGCTAGCAGTTAATTTTTATGATGAGAACTCTATTCCCAATGATGTCAAAGTATTAGCTTGTAGCTAGTTCATGGATGATGATACCTTTGTTACTACAAATGACTTTAGAGACTTCATCATCAAAGTGAAGAAAAATGAACTTAATGAAAAATTGGATAATGAAAAGGAGTTGACCCATCTACGTATGAAGAGGTCACTCAACAAGTTATCTAATAAATAGATTTTCATGCTTATAGAATCACTTTGGAAGAAGGGAGGAGATTAGTTAAAGAAAGTGGTATTCTTGTGTTTCTGATAGGGAGGGGGTTGGAGGAATCAATCACAGATTCCTGCTCTAGGTCTTGCTTGCAAGACCTCCTTGGTGTTTTGGCTTTCCACCTTAACCTATAGGACCCTTCTCAAATTTAGGTACCCCTGGTTTGTGTGGCCATTGCTAACTGATTTTTAGGTGCCATTGCTGATTCTTCAATCCCTAAAGGACCTACTTACTACTCTGATACCACTATGATGTAGAGGATATGGGACTCAAAACAAAACTCAAAGGCTTGAAGGTTTTTTCAATGAAGTAATCTCAACCATGTTCTAAACAACGTTAAGGAAAGAAGCCTCAAAGTGCACTTATGAATCCAATCTTTCTCCTATGGACCCAAACCCTTGGAATGCCCTTAAGGGACACAAAAAACTTGTCTTGAATTTTTTCAAAGCCCCAAACCTCTGACCCAAACAAAAACCCACTTTTCCACCTTGACTAGGCTTCCAGTCAACTAGGCCTCCAACGGTGGTTTTTTTTACTTTTCTAACAACTTTTCCAAAAGACTCACCAAACTAATGATTGAATTAGGTGTGTTTTTTCAAAATAAAAACTGATTAAAGGAATTAACCAGAAAATGAAACATTCTTTTAGACTCCTAAAAATATCCTCCACAAGTTCCCAAAAGCATAGGATCAAACACCCATCATAAATGTATCAAAAGATTGACTTACAAGCCATAAACGGGGCTTAACTAGGCCTGCATAAGGAAGTGTTCAACCTTTCAAGGCACACCCAAACACCCATAATTCCTTTAAAATATTCTAACAGGTTCCCCAAGACCTGTTCCATGATTTTCATCCATTAGTATTACACAAATACTCAGAAAATTATGAAAAGTGCATTTTAAAGACCATTTTCATGCATTTACAAGGGAAAAACTGACCTAGGGCATCAAATAACTTTTGTAAACCTCCATCTTTCACTCTGAAACAAATTTGAACATGAATAGGGGCCCTAAACCTAGCATTCTACCAATTTTTTACATTTTTCCCACAGTGGAAATGGGAATTATGACCATTTTGGTGACCAAACCCTTGTTTGGTAGGGTTTTAGACCCTCTTTCACTAAAATTGAAGTAAATTTCTTAATACTTAATGAAATCAATTCAAATCACCACCAAAATAAATTATTCTCTACCCTCTATCAAACCATATTCATTATAGGGCTTTACAATGCTGTTGCAAGTCGTACTAATTGAAGGAATAGTCAAAACTACTAGAAAATCAAGAAAAACAGAGTTTTTTTAATATTCAAATGCTTCAAACTTCCAATCAACCTTCTTCCCTAACCAAAATTAGGCCTTATAAACCTTTACACATCATTTCCAATGGCCCTCAACTATTTTTTGAAAGAGGGAGCCATTGGTTAAGGGATTTACAACTTAAATGATGAGTTTACACAAATTACATTATGACAACATTGCATTTTTGAAGCAATTTTGACTCCTATCATCTAAGACCCAAAAATCCATTCAAATGGCCCTGAAAAAACCTTATTACATCATCAAGACATCAATATTGCATGTTCATATACAAATTTGAGTTGTTTTGCCTTCATAGGATAGAAGAGCAACATTTGTGCAAGATTGCAATTTTCACACTATTGACTCAGGTAATCTAAAAGACTCATCCTAATTCATGACTAATTATTTGGTAGACATGTATGCAAAATGTGGAAGCATAGAGAAAGCATGTGAATTTTTTGACATAATGCCTCAAAGAGATGTCATCTCATTGACTGCAATTATTGCTAGATATGCACAAAATGGATTTGTTGAAAATGCTGTAGAAAGTTTCAAGCAAATGCAATTGGTAGGTATAAATCCAAATTCCACAACCTTTGCCAACATCTTTCCTACTTGTACCAAAATGGGGGCTTTGGAACATGGTTTGAACATCAATCAAAGAATAAATAATAGAGGAATTTTGTTAGATGTTGTAGTTGCAACTGCCCTAGTAGACATGTATGCAAAATATGGAAACATAGACAAGGCTTGTGAACTGTTTGACAAAATTCCTGAAAGAGATGCCATCTCATCGAATACAATGATTGCAGGATATACACAAAATGGATTTTCTAAAAAGGCTTTAGGAACTTTCAAGCAAATGTAATTAGCAAGTGTGAAGCCAAATTCCATAACCTATGCCAAAATGGGAGCTTTGGAGCAGGGTATAAACATCCATCAGAGCATAATACTAGATGCCTTCGAAACTACAAGAATGGGAAGACATTAAATATGCATTGATTAACATAAAAAAATGAGACTTACTAACAAATTTTACCATCAAGTATAAATTAATATGAACAGTTGTGCATATACTTACAAATTAATCCAATGAACCATCCGGGTCTGCTCTACTCTTTATTGTGTCAAGTATTGCCTCATGGTGAGACTCACGGACATTCCACAAGGTCTTGTTCAAAGTTCTACCCTTATATTTGGTCAAACAAACATTGGATGTCGTGACAAGGTTTGAGTAATGAAGAATCTTACGATGTGTGTCAAATTCCTCAAACAACCAATGTTTAACACTCTTATGTGGGTACCTTCTGAGCCACGTTCCAGTAAGAACAACTGATCTTGTAGGGTATTCAATGTTTTCTCCATCTACAATTGGGGCTTCCAATTTATTTTTTGCCTCAACACAATGACACAAGTAATAGTCTATACCTTCTTTGTTGTCTTCATCTGCAATAATTGCATAAACATGCCCTGCATTTATATGTGCGACATATCTATTGAAATTAGTCAACATTATGAATATAGTACAAAGTAAGATAACAATATGGAATTTCAAATACTAAGCAAGTAGATATATTACCTGGTTGAACTAGATCTGATACATGGTCAAAGTCAACTGATGATTCCATCTATGTTAGTTCCAATGCCATCAGAGGGTGATACGTGTGAAGTGGGCTAAGATAACTTGTCAACCATTTGTCAACCCACTCCCATAACTCACAATCATTCCAGGCTTGCATTGTACATGAAGAACAAAATCCTGCCATCTTACGTGTATCAATACTCCATGAACCTACGTTTGAGCTAAGGAAAGAGTGCAACTCACTCGATCCTGTTAGTGTACAACAATCCTCATATGGTGCAATGTTAGGATCATCCATCAACCAAAAAAAACTATGAACTAAAGACGTACCTTCATTACCTAGACCCATCAAAGAATTACACCACTGGACGATTGATCTTGCATCTATCAACTGTGCACTGTCTTAATACTTTAACTCTTCTCGTGCTAATTCTCTTTTCATACATGCTCCTACACCGTCGTGCTCCCCCTTTCCATGTCCGACTTCACAAAAGTTCCACATATGTTGAACACATGTAGTGAGATGCATCCTGCACAACCAATAGAACATGCACGCGTTCTTGAACTGTGCTGCATAGTTGTCTGACCATATTATATGCCGACCGTATGATATGCCCCTCTGAGCCAAATGGTTGTAGAACATCTGGAAGCAACCTTGCACAAACTCTGGAGAATGTGTGTGATCATCACTAATATAAAAGTGATACTCGCTCAATACCTTCCTTTCATCCTCTGTACTATCAGTTGCATGTATGAATGCTATGTGCACAAATATCGAAACCTATGTGGAGTTGTAATACTGTGACTACACCTCACACTATGGTTGTAGAATGTAATTCTCTACAAAGTCAACCACTGATACTATGTTGGCAAGTGGAAAGGTGTCCTTGCATAGCTTGAATTGCGTGTCCAGCCATCGGGCTCTATGGGTATGCCTTGCATACTCATACACTATATTCTCACGAAACATGGACATGAACTGATACACTGGAATTTTCTGAATAACCAGCTCACACCTTTTTGCTTCAGACCCATCTTTTGTACCATATGCCATTGTTTTATACTTCCCGAACTCTGCTAGTTTTTGTCCCACCTCATATGTGCTTTCCATATGTTGACATACTAGCATTCGTTGCAAGCCACCGCAACGCTCGCATGAACCATCCAAGCATGCTGTCCTATAGAATATTTGGCCATCCTCTATTTCACATAAAATTTTTGATAAGAACTTTCTTGAAGATTTTGGTGGGGCTTCTATGCCACAATCTAACAAAACATCGTTAGTGTGCAAATCTAAACATATAGAACGATAAACATCAAAATGGTTAGAGAATTCAATATGCAATTTACAACAACAAGTAGTGCGTGTGTGATTTATCTCAACATAAAAAGGTTTAATCATTTCAAAAAATATTTGAGAAATACTAATTTGAGGATAATCATTTTGAAATTTATGAAAAAATTGGGTTTGAGTCGTATCCAAAAAATGCTTTGGATGTGGCTCACAGTTTCGACTACCGATTCTCCTTCTTATGACATCCTTTTGATTCGAAGATGGCCTTGTATTATTCTTCCAATAATCTTCAATTAGTGTTCTCAATGCTTCGATGAAGTTTTTATTAGCATGTTTAGAAAGGTAGGATTCTAGAACATTGTTTGACCAAACATGCAAAGTACTTCTAACCATTTTATGCAGTGCTTCAAAAATATAAACAATGTATATCCAAATATGAAAATACTTTTATCCAATGTATGTAAAGCTTTAAGAATACAAACAAAGTGTATCCAAAAATGAAAAGAACTTTTACCAAACCTAGGAAAATCTTTATGAACCTAAACATTGTGTATGCAAAAGTGAAAAGTACTTTTATCCATATGATGCAAGGTTTCAAAAATGAGAACATTTTCAGATCTAATGATTTTTGTAATTGAAATGATTTAAAAAATGACTACCCTAAATTGATGTTTTTGACCTAGATGCATAAAATAGATGTTTCTAAAACTTTCTAGACTTGTAGTATATGTTACCATAAAGATAAGGAAGTAAAAAAACAAGTTTTTCAATGTTCTACAAGACAGTTTTAGGCCTCATCAGGGACTCATTCGCTAATACTAATGAATGGGTCCTAAATAAGGATTTTTGAAATTTTTTTAATGATTTCTAAGTGATTTGTAATGCCTTTTCTGAATTCCAGAAGATGCAGTCCAGGTCTTAATAGGGGCTTATTTTCCAGTAAGGGCGAATGGGTCCCAAATCAAGGTTTTAAAAAGGTGAAAATTGTAATTTTTAAGTTATTTTATGTGTTTTTCATGCCCAATTTCAAACTGTAACTTTTATGACAAAAAATTTCAGAATTTGATGACCTAATGTAAGTGAAATGAAGGGTAAATAACACCTTTTGGAATGTAATTTTGTTTTGATTTTAAAACTCAAATGTATTAGATCTAAATGATATGTAAAATGACTAATTTTGTTTTTTATATTTTTTAGATTTAGAGAATACAAAACAATGCAATTCTAAACACTAAATGAGATGCAATTTTGAATGCAAAGCAAAAAACCCTAAATGAGATGTTGAATTGATGCAAATCTAAATGCAAATGAATGAAAGATCTAACCTAGGATGCAATGAAAGACTTCAAAATAAAATAAAAATGCAATATTCAATGAGTCAGGTTCACCAAAATGTTTAATAGAAAAGGTAGGGTTTACCACCATGAGTGAACAAGATGATAAACTACTAATTTATTTTTCTTATTAAAACATTCAATTATGAGGGCTAAAACATGCAAATAATAATTAGAAATAAACCCCAACTTTTATAGTAACTATGAGGGGATTTTTAGAGCATAAAAAGCTATGTAACTGGCCAAAAAGTTGTTGTTTTTGAGCTAAAAAGGGCTCATTCACCTTCAATGGTAAATGGGTCCTTGCGAGGTTTCAAAAAAATGATTTTGAGGTTTGATTCCTATCGGCCTACACTCCTAGATCCCAAGTTTTCACTGCTTCAAGCCCTACTTAGGACTCATTCACCTTGAGTGGCGAATGGGTCCTTTTAGGGTTTTAGAAAACTAATTTCAGGATCTTTTCCCTTCATTTCTATATTTCTAGATCCCTGATTATCATCTCTCAAAAGTTTGAAATAAATTGTGTAGCCTCCTTTCTTTGTTCTTGCACTATAAATGACAATCTTGCAACTTGGAAGCTTTGCCAATTTTCCTCCAAATATTTCTCTTCAACCCAAATCATGCAAATACACATTCAAGAGGAGAAAAATGTTGTTTTTTAGGAGATAGGGGTTTGCCTCGGTCAAACCCCTTTTAGGTAATTAAACTAATTGATGAAATAATGAAATAGAAGCATGAAACATGAAATATGCAATTGATGATACCTTGGATGTTGTCTTGGCATACAAATCTGCAAACTAACATGAAGTGGCCATGGGGAATGTAGATCTGGATTTGAAATATATGTGAAATAATGCTTGCAAGAAGGATCTTCAATGCTACATCAACAATCTTGGCTCAACAACATGCAAGGATGCATAAAAACCTTGACATGATGAAATGATCTTGAATTGCTACAATAAACTCTTGATAATCAACCTTGAATTGCCTTATGAATGCTCTTAAAATGATCTTGTAAACTCCAATTTTCTATAAGGATGCTCTCTCAAAGTTGTTAGGTGAAATAATGTGAATTAACCCCTTATTTATACTAAATTGAGAGATTAACCCTAGAATTCAAAGAATTCAAGCCAACCTCAAATCTGGGTAATAAAATTCTATGGATCCCACCACAATTAAGTTCAAAAAGAGGGGTCCTATTAAGGGAGGACCCATTTTCCACTAAAGGTGAATGGGTCCTCACATAATTTCCAGGAACAAGCTTTGGGGGGATGAAATAACATCAAAAGCCCACCTCAAAAATGTAAAGAAAGTGGTGTCCTATGTGGAGAGGACACCTTGCACCAGTAAAGGTGAATCAGTCCTAGCAGCACTTTTTAGGGCACCAAACTTTCCAAACTAAATCATACAATATCATTATTGGGTGTCGAG
This sequence comes from Sequoia sempervirens, assembly GCA_007258455.2. NCBI lineage: Eukaryota > Viridiplantae > Streptophyta > Pinopsida > Cupressales > Cupressaceae > Sequoia > Sequoia sempervirens. Next base: position 10,271 of record VDFB02178785.1, read on the forward strand.
ATAGATCCTTGAAAAGGGGACTTGAATTTGAATTAAAAGGGTTAATTAAACTCAATTAACCACTATTATTAATTAAGGGGAACCTGTATAAATGTGAAAGTGTGTTACAACACTTTACAACACCTAAATAAGCTACAAGTTAAATATATTTAATTAAAAGTGGCCCACTAGGCTTAATTAATTAATTAAATCCTAGAAAAGTGTGAAAGTGTGTTACAACAATTTACAAAAGTATTGCAAAGGATCAATAAAGGCATATTTTAATTAAACAAAGACCCTAGAATGATGTGAATGTGTTCAACACATTACAACACCACTCCAAGATACAATTAATTCAATTTTATGTCAATTATCCAAATTGAGTGTGAAAGAGGATTACTTTTTTCAATACTACAACTCCAAAAAAACTTGTTTTCACCCTTGAACCACCTAAGAACAATTTTTTGCAGCAATCAATTTATAATAACATTACTCATAAATATAACACTAGAAACAATCCACAACCAAAACAGTCAACTACAACATCTTTACATTTTCCTAACTTCATCTTTCCTAGCACTCCTCATTTTCCTTCCAATAGTGGAAAGGAGGATAATCTTGCTCAACAACTTAAGAATACTCCTCCAAAGATATCCCTATGGGACCTATTTCATAATTCACCCAATTATCACACTATTCTTCAAACCACCTTGCAACAAGTGGGTATGTGCGTCATCATCAGTAATTTATTGATGGGAAATTTTCATGTCATGACAAATTCACTTCAAGGAAAATTAACCACCAGCAATTCTCTGCCATGGAAAATTCACAATGGGAAAATTCACCACCATGACAAATTCACAGTGGGAAAATGAAAAATTCACCTCAAGGAAAATTCACACCAGCAATTCACTTCCATGGAAAATTCATCCCATTAAAAGTTTGCAATTAATTTTGAGTGGTGATGAATTGCTGGTGGTGAATTCTCCTTAAGGTGAATTTGTCATGGCGGTGAATTTTTCCGCAATGGTGAATTTTTTGTCAATAAATTGCTGGTGCTGAATTTTCCCGATGCCAGCTTCAACAATGGCATATCATTGTGCTTCCGAAAGACAACATGTGTGCTGGGTTGAGCAGTTTTCAAGAGAATGTATTAAGTCTATTGTTCTTTGGGGGCATCAGTTTGTTCAACAGTTGCAGAAGTGCTTCAAATTATTACCAACTTGAAGAATGGATGCCTATTAATCCCTTTCAATCAAACTCTTATGATTTGATGCACACAAATATATTATGTACATCATCCATTAGCTTTAATTAAAGACATATCCTTTTAATTTTTACAACTACTTTATCAAACTTAACTATTAACTATCCAAATGTATTATAACAAAGCATTAATATATAATAATAAACTTGTCATATGATGTATTATTTTTAGCATTCCTTTGTTTAATTATATCATAGTTCTTACTATGATAGCGATCCAAGAGTTGGAGTTGTCTAACACTACAATTCAAGAAATCACATGTTGAACTAAACTCTTAATAGTCCACTATTATGGTTATAAAAAATTCAATATATTTACTATTAAAATTATTCCTCCTCCACTTGTCATGGTAAAAAAAAGTTCACTATCTTGGTTGGCAAACCATCTTTACTATTTTGGTTACCAAAATTTATGGTATTGATGATCTTTTCGATCAAATATGAGGATCCTTAGTATTTTCAAAAATTGACCTTAGATTAAGATATCATCAATTAAGCATGAAAGAGGAAGATATTCTTAAAACTATTTTTAGGACAATGTATGGACATTATGAGTTTGCAGTTTTATCTTTTGGGCTAACACACACTATAGCATCTTTCATGAATTTAATGAACAATGTGTTCCAATATTATCTTGGTAATTTTGTGTTAGTATTCTTAGAGTATATTCTCATATATTCGAGGAATGAGGAGGAAAATTTGTAACATCTAAGAATTATTTTGTAAAAGTTAAGAGAGCATAATATTCATGGTAAATTATCAAAATTCTTATTCTATTAGAAAGAGATTCAATATTTATATCATATCATCTCAACAGAAGAAATAAAAGTTGATCCTTAAAAAAAATGGCTACATAGAATGACATGTGCCTAAAAATGTGCATGAAGTACGAAGCTTCATGGGATTGGCTAGTTACTATAGGAAGTTTGTATCAAACTTTTCAAATATTTACAACCCCATAACTTCCCTTTAGAGAAAAGGAAAGCACTTCGAATGGTCACAATAGTGTGACAAAGCTTTACACATTCTTAAAGAGAAATTAGAAACAATGCCTATCCTCATAATACTTGACCCTAAAGGTCATCTTTTAGTTGTAATAGATGTATCAAATGAAGCTTTAAGTGGAGTATTGGTGTAAGAAGATCAAGTAGTTGTTTATGAGTCAAAGAAATTGTGATCCTATGAAATAAAAAATTCTCCTCATGATTTAGGACTAGCAACAATTGTTCATGGTCTTCAAGCATGGAGGCATTATTTGTTGGGAAAGAAATTTGAACTCAATTTAAATAATCAAGGACTTAATTATATGTGTACTTAGCCAAATCTTAATTCTCATCAAAGGAGATGGTTAGAACTATTATTTGATTTTGATTTTGAAACTGGTTACACCAAAGGAAAATAAAATCAACTAGCCGATACACTAATTTATTAGAGATATATATTATGTGATCTCAACTCACTCAAATTTGTGAGCTTAAGTGTTAAAAAGTAGTGCATATTCAAGGAAAGATCCTTATGAAAATAGGTAATGTGGCATCATAAACTATGCTCCCTAACAGTGAAAGGAATAATTTCATGCTTTATTTTAGTCTTGCTTTGGTATCCACTTCATTAATGGAGTTTAGAAACTCTCACCTAGTATTTAGCTTTCCCTTCAACACAAGAGAACATGTCAGTGCTACCCTAAGAGTTTCTTCTCAATCACATTTCACTATTTTAACCCTGAAAAATATCTATTTTCTAGATAAGTCTTGATTACGAAGATCCTAAACTTGAGAATCAAAGTTAAATGTGTACAAAATAGCTATAAATTAGCATGGGTAGCCTAGACTAGGTATTTTTCCTAATATTTTTTGGTTTTAATTTATTTTGATCCTCAATTTATGTGATGTGAATTCAAATTCGATATTTGGTGATAAACAAAATCCCAAAAACTAAATTTAAATGATTCAATCTACACTTTAATTCATTCCTCTGGCTCACTATTAGTATATGAATTATTATTTTAAAATTAGGAAGAAGGTGAACATTACAAGAAATCCCTGCCAAATTATTCATCCTATTTTATAGAATTACAAAGTAAGTTTTAGATTTATTTAAGCAATTGCAATTATTGAAGTTTGATACCAATGGAAGAGCTAGGTGGAATCTAGGATTGGAGATGACTTTGGATCCCTTCAAATTCCTAATCACTTATTTTCATCTTGTTCTCATCTCCATACATTGATCTCCTTGCTATCTAAGTGAGGTATTTGTGTATTTTAAATTTCCCTTCGGTATTTGACTTTCTCTTGGGTTGATCTTGATTGTTTCATTTATGGATTCTTCTCTAAGATATTTGAGTAGGGTTTGTATCATATCAATTGCATTTTACCTTGTTATAGCCTTCAACACACATAAGGTTTAGAGAACACACTTTATCCATCAAAAAATAACTATTCATGGATGTAGAAATACAAAAACAAGGGTTTGACTAAAGAAAAATAATATATAGTGACTCACTTTCCCCTCTTTATTGTTATTTTGTAGGTTTAAATCAGAAAAATGATAAGTTACAAAATGGAAAGTGACAGGGTTCTGGGTAAACCTATGTCTGAACTAAAAAATTTATAGATCAGGAATCCTACATTTCAGTCAAGGGCACCCACACCCTTGACCAATCTATTCTACTCCAAATTTTCATGAAAGGTGCACCATTATCTGCCTCTCTCTTATTTTTTTTTCATTTTATCAAATTTTTAGTTTCGTTTGTATGAATAATCTATGCTTTTAGATTCAATTCAGTAATTTAATTAAGTCAATCAGTTCACATAAATTTCAATCAATTTTCAAAGCAACAAAAGATCCAATTCTAGGACATATTGACTCTCCTTCAAGGCTGTTACCCAATCTTGATAACCTTGTTGGCTTGGATTTTAGTGTTGATGTGAAGAAAGATTTATCATAGTAATCTTTTGTTAGACCTAAGAACTCTTTTTCAACATCAAATTTTGGTGAACCCAACAAATCCTACACATCTAAAATATTTTTATTTTTATTGTATATCCTTAAATCTAAATTTTAATCAAAATTTTATAGTTAAACATCTTTACATTTGTAAAAACTATGTTTAGATTTGGACTTTTTTGTAGTATTTTTAAAATCGCTCTAGCCAGAAGTTAGATAACAGTATGTAGTAAGGATTAGATTTTTTCTGATAATTTTTTAATGAATATTTGATTTTTTATTAATTTTCTAAGTGGGCACTTCCTAAAAAGCAGAATTTTGGTAGTGCTCCCGCTAATTTTTTTTGAAAGTAATAGATTTTTATTTTTCATTTTTTTTAAAATTTGTAGAATGGAGTCTAGTTTCTAAAAATGTAATTTATTTCAAATTTTGATGAACGGTTAATTTATAGCAAAAAAAATACCAAACACTGCTTTTTGAAGAAAAACAGACATACAAACAAAAGAAATTATGGATGAAAGGCTTAACATTGTTAGAAAGGGAAAAAATTTACATTGTTGGAAAGCTAATAAAGAACCTAGCATTACCCATGTGTTCTATTTTTTTGATATTGAACCAAATGCAATCTTGATGGTGAGCACGAACCCGATTATGTGAAAATTTATAGAATTTGGAAAAAAACACATTTCTAGTCTTTGGGAATGCCCTCCAAGTCTTTGGGTTGGTATTCCAAGGAAAATACCAAAGCTAAGGCTTGGGGATTCCCAATGCAAAATATAATGTGAGCACGTTATATTTTTCTTTTGACATTTTCCCTCTTAAAGGAGCATTACTAGCAACAAATAACGTGCTCGCGTTATTTCTTCCTTTAGTTAAATGCCACTTTATTGAATGTTTGTTGATATGTTTGTATGTTTGTATGTATATGTATATACTAGTGTGTCATGTATGTATGCT
>VDFB02178786.1:0-26972 GCA_007258455.2 Sequoia sempervirens
TTATGAAAAGTAGTGATAGATTGATCAAAAATTAGAAATTGGCAACAAAGGATGCCACCCACAAGGTTGGAGCCTTTCAGAAAGTAATAGCCATCCAAATTATTTTGCAAAATGGAAAGATGACAAGCATAGGGAATAATATAAGAACATGCAAAGGAATTTCACCATTTCAACACACCAAAGCACATCCATCAAGTTAGAAACAAAATTGGATGCAACCTCATTAGGAAGAGACAAAGCATGAAATTCCAACCAATCATACCCTAGAATGGTTCTGATTGATTCTTCTATAGGTTTGCATTCTAAAATGCAAGTTCGCCTGAGATTTTTAGAGGAGAATAGTCTATCATCCCTTAATTCCAGATATCTTGGCGAGATGTATACACTGAAAGAAGTTTGCATGGCTCTTCTTATTGCTATCAGAAGAGAAGGTAAATTAAAATCCATAAATTGTCAAGAGAAGAGAGCGAAAAAGATACATAAATAAATAATTGGCATGAGTGGAGTATATGATTGACTGAGATTCATAAATGCCACTGAAATCTCATTGCATCATAAGTGATGCAAAAGATCATCAATGGATCAGGTGAATTCTAGCTATAAGGCAATAAAATCAATAGATTCCAAGTGTTAATTTTTCGTATCAACATATATCAAAGCAAGGTACCATTTGAATGTAAGAAAATTCAATGCCTTGGATTAGTAGATCTCCCAAGGGATTATTCACTTGCTAGGTTTAATACAAGATAAGCACCCACATAAAATGACTAACAAAATGCCTATAATCTTTCCTAGATGTCGTAAGGTTTGAGCATGTCAAACTAACATTCACATGAATCACAAAGTGTAAGAATAATCATCAATAGTTGCGGCCAATTTAGCAACACAAAATTGATGGGAGTTGCCAATGATCCCCAAAGTAACAAAATTGCTAGAAATAGTAAAAGGTTCAATTTCCCTAAGAAAACATATACCAAATTTGGAGTTTCCAAGAAATGGCATCCACCAAACAAAATGGTACCATTAGGAATGTAAAATACAAATGTATTGAATTCCATACTATGTCAGTACCAGCTAATTACATATTCACAATTATCACTATCCAACACTAACCATTCAATAGGAGGAATTCTTCAAGAACAATTAATATACAATAGGGGTGAGTTATAATATCATGAGTTCCAACGAATAAGAGTCATGAATACTCCAAGTAATGCCACACCAGTTTACCATGTATTCAAAGAATAGTAACCAAAATCTGAATTATAGCCATTGGCCACTATAAAACTAATTTTCTGGGGTCACCATGCACCCTGTGCATAATGAATAAGAAGTGCGCCACCAAAGCTTCCACACACTAACCGATCAAAAGGAATAAATCCCTATGAGTGATTAGCGTGTAGAAGGAGCATGCAAAATAACAAAATAGTCCCAAGAATAAATGTGACACAAATTTAAAAAATGTGACACAAATCATTTGGTCGATCCACCTTAATAATAAGCCAAATCAAGCATATTTTCCAACTCATTTAATTCACATATTAAGAGGATCTTCAAATCCAAACCTAACTGGGTAGAGAAAATAGCTCTAGTCACATCAACCATGATTAGAATAATCAACCTATAGCATTGACATACCACATGGAACCATTAATAAAAGACTTTTAAAATTAGAAGGAATGGGTGATCTAATAATGGGTTACAATTTTTGGCCAAACTTGACATTAAAATCAGGATTTTTCACAAGACATTCACTTTCTTACACCTATAGCAGCTAAACCATTAAGGTTTGAAGATGAATCAAACTAGTTATTTGTTAGATATTTTGTGTAGATTGTAATTTTTTTTTTTTTAAAGATTTAAAAAAATTGTGAATCATTTTATGTAATTTTCAATAACTTATTTTTTCTACTAATCAACATTTTTAAAAAGTGATGTTCCTTGACACACATAAATTTTTTATAGATGGGGATACAATTCTAATTTTTAAAATGGAATTTTTACTCCAATATCTAGGGGATGGATATTTTTTTTTTTTCATAACTTTTGTTAGATATATTTTTTTTAATTAATTTTCAAGTTAAGCGTATTAATTATAATTTGGATAGAGAGGTGTACTTTGTACATATAACTTTTTGTATTCATTTTGAATTAACTTATTCTTTTTGTTGGAATAAGGACATCAATACCTAGGGCATGTATTTTTAGAAAAAATTTCTCTATTTTTCTATTTTTTCGTATGTGTGAAATAAAGAACTTAATGTTCATTGAAAATCTTACATTCAAAAGAAATAAGAAATAAATATAATAATAAAATTAAACATATTTAAAATTATACTTTTTAGGAAGCTTATAATAAGGGCTACAGGCTTACAAAGCATAAATTTTAAATGAATTCATTTGATCACCCAAAAGGTAAATCAAAAGTGGTTTTTTATCAGCATTTTGATAGGTGTAGAGGAGACTCGATTATAGGTATGGTTTAAATCTAACAAGGTTTATCCAAAGGGGTTTGATCTAAGGGGTTTGATCAATCCCTCTTTAATTAAAATAATTTAAATGGAACCTTTAAAGTCATAAATCATTATATTATTTTCTAAAAATATGTGATTTTAGGCAAAAATCGGGGATGTCCCCAAAAGTGTAACCCATTATTGTGGTAGCACGATTTAGAAGATTTAAATACTCCTAATATGAAAGATTTTTTAATTGTCTATTCCCATCAATAGCTTTTTTTTCCAACCAATCAGCTTGATGATTGGCTTCCTTGTAGCAATGCATCACTTAATAAGAAGAAAATTATTCAAGAGATATCAAATGTTAGAGAAAAGATAATTTAGAAACCAAGAGTTTGAATGACCATTTAACACTGAAAATATCACAACCATGGAGTCCCCTTCAATCTAGATATGGGGTATTGAGAATTCAATTGCTAACTCTAAACCCATTTTTAAGGCATTGAATTCTGCAACATTATTAGTTTCTTCTAGAAGACTAGAACAAAGAGCTCCAACAAATTTTCCATGACAATCTCTTAGGACTGAGGCAACCCCTGATTTCCTAGGGTTCCCTCTAGAAGCCCCATCAAAATTGAGTTTTAAAAAATCCTTATGTGGTGATAACCATTTAATGAGGGATCTATTCACAAAATGGTTTTTGGTCAAAAAGGAGCCCATACTAGGAAGTTTAAGTAGAAACCAATTATTTAGAATGAAACTATCCCATGAAGAAAATTTGTTACTAGTAATTGCATTTTTAAAAAGGGTTGACATTGTAGTTTCTAAAATAGACATTTCAATTTTTTGGATGATTTCCTCCCTAGGTAATTGCTCCTTAAAAATCTGCATGTTCCTTTCAAGCCAAATGTTCCAAATGAGAATAGAGGGAGAGATTTCCCAGAGACAAGCAAATTTAGAAGTTGAGTGTAGTTTAGGCCAACTCAGGAAATGTTGTAGAATCACATTCTACAAGGGAGAATACCATCCCAATTTTCTCAATAGCCATGTCCAACATTCATATACAAAGGGGAAGTTAATGAGAAGGTGATATGTGGATTTGAAAGTCTTAGCACACATCACACATGTAAAGAGAGGTACAATTCCCAATCTATCAAGTATGAAGCCTAAGAGTATTCTATCTTTGATGGCTAACCTATTGAAATAACATGCTTTTGGTAAAACATTGGGGCCCCAATAGAGAATAGAGGGTCAGGGGGATGGGTCATTATCACTTTCTAGAGAATTTTATCATTCTTTAACTGTGTAACTACCTAATTTAGACTTTGTCCAAATTATTACATCAGATTTCTCTAAGAAGACAATTTGTGGTTTCTGCAATTCAAATTTAAGAGAATATTTTAAATGAGATGAGACTAGAAAAAAATTGAAGTCTTTCCATTTAATTATATGCAAAGGGTCCTTTTGATTAATAATAACAAAATAATCTTTCACCTTGTCCCCCTAAACAGATTTCAGATCTTTCTCAATTTGAGATCAATCTACAAGAGTTTTGAGGGGTTGATGTCCATTCCAAATATCATCCCAAAACAACTTTCTAACCATTATTAACTAACCAAGAAAGGTAAGGAAGAATCACAGATCTGCAAGCAGCTATAAAATTCCAAGTTTTAGATCCAGGGGGAGATTCCTTTGCATGAAAATCCTTTCACGTTCCAAGGAATCCAAATACTTGTGACACATGATTTGACACCATTTCTTGTTAGGATTAGTGTATAATTTCCAAACCAATTTGGCACCCAGAGCCTTATTTTATAGGAAAATGTCTCTTAGACCTGCCCCACCTATAGTTTCTGATTTGCATACATTATCCCATGCAACTAAGGGAAGTTTCTTTTTTTGCGTGACATTTTCTACGCAAAGGAAATTTCTAAAAAGTTTTTGAAGAGTAAGGCCTTTCTCATAATGAATTTTGAGAATTGACGTTAAATAAATAGGTTAATAATGTAGTATAGATTTTAGCATTACCAATTTCCCTGCAAATGAAAGCCATTTAAATTTCCAAAGAAGAATCCGATTGGAAGTGGAAGAAATAAGATCATCCCAAAAAACATGTTTTTCTTTTCCTGAAAAGAAGGGAAATCCTAATTATTTGTAGGGTAGGCTTCCACTTTGGAAACCCCAAAATTTTAAGAGTTGAGATTTAACCAAGGGGTTTACATTCATAAAGAAAATATTTGATTTCTCAACATTGAAGGATTTACCTAAACCCAAAAAGTAGTTTGAAAGGATTGATTTGATTTCTCTTGTTTCCTCTATGGAAGCCCAACTAAACATGAGGGCATCATCAACAAAGAGAGAATGAGAAATTGGAGAAGGAAGGGGTCTAACAAAAATTCCTTTCCACTCTTGATTGTTTCTTTCAACAATGATTGATCTACTTAACCCTTTAGCCATCAAAATTAATAAGGATGTTGAGAGGGGATCCCCATGTCTTATACCTCTTGTAGGAGCAAAGTTGCAAACCAGTGAGCCATTTACCAAAATAGAAAATTTTCCTCTAGTTTGGAATGAAGAGATCCATTTACACCATCTATTTGGCAATCCAAATTTTCTTTGGACAATTTTTAGAAGTAAATCCCATTCAACTTTATCATAAGCTTTCTCCATGTCTAATTTCAGAACTATCATAGGGGATTTGTTCCTTATTACTGAATGTGATACTTCATATGCTAATATAGCCCCTTCAAGGGTTTCTTTTCCGAGAACAAACCTCCCTTGCTCATCTAAGAAAATGGAGGGGATAATTTTTGTAAGTCTAAGAGCTATTGCCTTTGTGAAGATTTTGAATATCGTATTACACAAGGCAATTGCTCTAAAATCCTTGACGGACCTTGGATCAGATTTCTTGGGGATGAGAGCAATCATAGTTGCATTAAATTCTTTTAGGATTTTCCTATTCCTTCTTGATTCTTCCAAGGCTAAGAAAATGTATCTTCCTACAAAATCCTGACACTTTTGAAAAAATAGTGTCATGAAGAGATCCGGTCTAGGAGATTTTTCAGCAACCATGGAGAAGACCACATTTTTAATTTCATCCATGGTGAATTCAACCATTAAAATTTTATTGTTTTCCCTATAATAAAGTTGGGGATCCAAGACAATATTATTTTCCAAAGATCGGGTATGTATAGGATCATGATGGGCCAAAAAGTGGCGATATGATGGGTATGCGGCTGATGACATTGTTTTTACCCAAAATTGATGAAACGAAAAGGATTTTTAAAGGAGATTCTCAGCTTTCCACCAATATAAATTATGCTTTACTTTGAATTTAATAAATAATTATTATTCATTTTCTATTTGAATTATGACTAAAGTCATGATTGATAGGTTGATTGAAAAACATCTATAGCTTTCAAATAATATCAAATTTTTTGAATCCAAAACATTTGTCACATTGTATGCTTTTCATACTATATAGGATTCAAAAAAAAAAATGAATTTCATGAAATTTTGACCAAGTTAAGGTGAATGGGACATATGAGTTTTTATATTTTTTAAACTTGTAGCGAAAAATTCATAATTAATTATTTACTTGGAAAAAAATCAAAAATATGTGTCACATCAGGACATGAGTCCTCTACTTATATCTAAAATATTATAAAAATATTATCATTTTATTGTGGTTAGGATGGTTAGGCGGACACCTACTTCTTATTTTTTCCACGAAATTTAAGTACTATTGCATTGAAATTTCAAATTTTCACCAAATAGATTTTTAAAATAAAAATAAACCTAGTAGTTTATAAACTACATTCAATTTTCTACAGATTCTATTCCTACATATTTTTGAAATAATATAGATAAATTATTCAAATTTTTATGCCAAGTTGCCTAACTCTGATTTTTTTGAATTTTTTGCCACTTAAGGGCCTATTTTTTCCATGATGATCCTGCACATACCCGATCTATTAACTCTTCCAGGAGCTAACAAATCCTTAAAGAAGGATATTGTTGCAACTTCAATATCCTCATCTAAAATTAAAGAATCACCCAAAGGGGAGAGAATTTATTCAATCCTATTTGTTTACCTTCTCAATTTCATGGAGGCGTGAAAATTTTAGTGTTTTTATCCCCTTCCCTTAGCCAAATATCCCTAGATTATTGTCTCTAGTAACATTCTTCCCTTTCCAAGAGTTTGTCTAATTCTTCCTTAAGGGATTTCTCCTTATCATAAAGGTTTGAATCCATTCCATTTTTAACCACTACATCATACAGATTTGACAATTCAAGTTCCACTCTAGATTTTTCTTTGAATACATTCTTGAAACATGTTTTGTTCCAATCCTTTATTTTCCCCTTGATAAAATTCATCTTTTTTATAGAGTTGGTACATACGAGTTCCAACAACAAAAGGAAACTCAAACGAACAATTTTTGAGAGGAACAAAATTCAAATCTCTAAACCACGTGGATTCAAATATGAAGTAACCCTTTTTAATTGGCTTATTATCAAAAATTGAAAGACAAATTGGGAAATGATCAGATCTAGGAAGAGTCAAAATGGAGGAAGAGAAGTCCCAAGGGGAATTAAATCAATTTTTCACAAAGGATCTAAAGCGTTCCAACCTTTCAGCAATCTAAGAAAAATCTCTACGCTTATTGGTCCATGTGAAGATGCCATTCTTTGATGTACAATTATAGAGACCATTATTGATGATGAACTGATTAAAATCCTCCATAATCCTAGGTGGAGGTATAATGCCACCTATTTTCTCTGAAGGGTATCAGATAACATTAAAATATCTAGATAAAATCTCCATATCATTTTTTAAACAAGCTGATGTAGAAGAGAGTTGGGTCCATAATTGTTTTTTAGAAAATGTTGCACAAGGACCATAGATGTTGAAGATAAAAAAATATATTGGTTTTTTTCAAACAATTAACATAAGCTTGGATCTAGTTATCCTAAACAAAAAAAGATTTTAATTTGATAGAGAATTTATTCCAAAGAATTTCCAGGCCTCCTAAAGCACCATGGGTAGGAGATGAGATGAAATCCCAGTTGTACCAAGTGGAAAAGAAATCTGAAGCTGACTAGGCTGAAAGTTTCATTTCTTGTAATAGAACAATATCTGAATTAGTGTTTAAGATTAGACACTTTATGAGGTGTCATTTGTTAGGGGCATTTAAGCCCCTACCATTTCATGATAGAATCCTCATTTTTCTCGAGGAGAGATACCATCTCCCCTCATTTCAATATTCAATTCAAAGATCTTATTATCCACAGTAGAATAGGGTTGTCCTGATTCAGATATAATACCAAGATTTTCCAAGCCTTTGAGTTTTTTTTTTTGTAGAAGATCTTAAGTTGTTTTCAAGAGTTGTTTGTATGCCCATAGCAACTTCAATTTTTGTTTTCTTACTGTTAGGTTTCCTACCCCTTTTATTTTTGGGGGATACCAAAATTTTGGCATCTGTTTGTGAAAGGGTGGTAGGAAAAGGGGAGGTTTTGCCAATAGGGGAAGCTACAATAGATTCCTTGACCAAAACAATTGAATTACTAGAAGGAGAAGGATCCCTTGTAATAGATTGAAAAATGGGGAAAGAGGGAATTCCTTTCTCATATTCAGACTCTGCAAGAACTTATTCAGTTTTCTCTTCAATGAAATATTCACCCACTTTAGTGCAAACCTCATTAACAATTTTCATGATATTTTCTTTAGCTATCAATCCCTTTAATAAATTTTCAAAGTGGGAAACATTATTCAAAATGCCACATTTGTTTGTAAGGGATTCATGTCTGACTGAATCTAAGGCAAAGAAGCATGAAGAGGAGGAGTAAGATGAGGGGTAGAAGAGGTACTAGATTGACAAGGCAAGCAAACGGCTCTTGCATATTTTAGGAAAGAAAACTTAAAAGGTTCCACCTAGGAAAAACATTCAAAATCAATCTAGATTTTAGCCTCTTTCTAAGAATTGGTATCCAGGGCCAAGTTTTGACGCCACTCACCTTTACTTGTGAGGATCTTTAAAGTGTGGGGGACTTTGTTCATATTGGATATTAGGGTCCAAAACCTAACAATGGGTAATCCTTTACCCAAATTAAATTCATTTTTTAAGAAATCCCCAAAGTGAGAAACAATTTTCTTAATTACATGAGTTTCCATGTATTCCACTGGGAGATGGGGAAATGTAAAACAAATCGACCTCTAGGGTAGAAAGATGGAATCCATTGGTAAATTAGGTTTCTAGTTGCAGGTACCCATAAATTTTTTTATCGAACCAAAAGTGACCTTTTCTTAAAAGCCTATTCTAAATAGTGAGGTTTTTAAAACATATGATAAAAGAAGAGTACAAAACCATAGTGCGGTCAAAAAATTCATACCAATTTTATTTTATCTAGGAGTGAATAGCTGATAAAGTCTTATCCTCTCCCCAAATTAGCATGAAAAGACCATTATGCTTGAATTCTAAGGTCTGGGTGTTCACATTAATGGGTATTGATGGAATCGGCTTCCAATAAAGATCATGGCTTAAAGACGAGTCTGCTTCAAACACTTTTCCCTTCATGTTTTTCTTTCCAACTTTAGGGTCAGTTTCAATATTCAGCTTGGAAGAAGAAGTCAATTTATAAGTCTATCGTGCCCATTTTGATTGACCATCTCTTGAGGATTCCCCCAAATAGACATCACTAGAGTGTCAAGAGGAAGAATCCCTTTCTCTATTATATTTCCTTTTTTTTGAACCAAGCTGAGTAGGACAATTAGAAGTGTGGTCACTAATCTTAGGATGGTGAGAAAAACATTGGTAAGGTCGAGATTGGTAAGGAAATGCATTAGGGTTGTGAGGTGGGTATTGAGAGAGGCTTCGTGGATTGCAAAGTGGAGGGCCCAAAGCCTTTAGAATGCCATACCCTTGACACACAGGTTGATTAGGGTTAAAAGGTGGTAAATTTTCTATGTCATCCATCCAACAATTTTGACTATTCAGACGACGGTACTGCCTACTTGCACCAGGGTCCAACAATCTGCTTCCAGGAGCCATTTTTTTTAGACACCTTTGTCGTCTTAAATCTATCTAACCTCAAGAAGGTTAGAGGAAAATTCCATTCCTATACCCTTGCTCAGTAGAGTAGGAATTGGCACACAATATAACTAACCCTTGCCTTTCCCCACCATGAAGTGGAGTCAAAATTGTGGCCTTTGGTGAGGAGGGAATTTATTTCCTTCATAATGTTTAAATCCCCTTGGGGTCCATTATCTAGAACAACCTCCTAAAAGCTAATAATTTAATTTCTTAGGGTGTCTTCTGGAAGGTCGGGACTAGTGGATCAATTTTTTTTTGGGATGACTTGTGGATTTCGAAGCAAGTTATTGGTCTCCATCCAATTTACTTTTCTACCAAGTCAAATCTCTACAAGAGATTGGGCCCTAAGGTTTCAGATTATTTGGACCACTCCTTGGATTCACCCCATTAGAAGATTTATCCTAACTGGTATGATAGCCTTCTTCACTTTGCCACTAAAGAACTTCTCAAAATGTTTGGTAATCTAAGAATTTTCAGTTCTAATTTATGAGATTATTTGGTGTGGGAAGACTCTAAGCATGGTAACTAGTCAATTAAGTCTGGATACAACATTTTGTGCACTCTATAAGATCCTCAATTTAATTGGATAAATATTTGGAGGAAAAAATATTTTCCTAAGGTATAATTATTTTGGTGGACAACCCACTATAAGATAATTCTCATGCTAGATAATCTCCAAAAGAGGGGGAGGCATCTCTGAAACATGTACTTTTATGTGAGAAAGAAGAAGAAACAATTTCTCATCTTTTATTTCACTACCCATAGTCTTGGTAGGTTCATAAAAAAATTTAGTCCTTGTTCAAGGTTAGTTGGGTCTAACATAAATATATATAAAATATGTTGAAGGGTGGTCCTCAATAGTGTTTCATCCTTTGCTTGAACTGGATTATGGTTGCAAGCATTTATTTTCATGGTTTGGGCACTCTGAAAAGAGTGAAACAATAATATTTTCATGGATATACATGTATGTACATGTGTATGTATGTATGTACATATGTGTTTATGCATGCCTGTATGTATGTGTGTATGAATGTGTTTTTGTATGTTTGTATGTATGTATGTATATATGTATGTATGTATGTATGTATGTATGTATGTATGTATGTATGTGTGTGTGTGTGTGTATGTGTGTATGTGTGTATGTATGTATTTATGTATGTATGTATGTATGCATGCATGTATGTATGTATGTATATGTACATAAAGGTGCTCAATTATATAAAGATATGAAACTAATATAAAGGTGCATTACAAATGTAACCCAACACCTTTGCTCTTATTTGATTAATCAGGGAAATTTTATAGATGATTCTTAAAGCCATATTCTCTAAGTAGAAAACCTACTAGAGATTGGAGGTATAGGATGTTGGAGGATATTCAATGACCTCTCATTAGTAACTAAGAATAGGGTTGCAAAACAGTTTTAGTATTAAAACTACTTGTGCCAAAATGACTAAAGAAAATATCAATTTCTAGGTGGAAATGGGAACCATCTTATATCATTTTTTAATCAAGGTGGCAATGATCTATAATGATAATAAGCAATAACGAGGACATGTTACTTAATATTTTTTATGTTGTGATTTGATGTATTTGTCACTAAACATAATTATTAGTTATTTTTGGTTGCATTTGTTAGTCCCCAATCAAGTTTGTTAACTAATAGTGATTGGAATTGTTTGTCCCCAATCACAAAAGTTTGTAATTATGACTGGATTTGTGTGTACCGAATCATAATTATTGTGAAAAAATATGTGTGTCCATATTCATAATTTTGATTTTGGTTAGGTGTATTTTTCCAAGTCTAAAATTGTTGTGTGATCTTGGATAGATGCGTTATTCCATTTCCTTGGATAAATATTAGAACCACAGTGAGTCAAGTTCCACTGTTTTTTTATTATGAGTAGATGTGCATGTGGTCAAGTATTTTTTCTTCCCATTTGGAGAATTATGTAATATGGGGGGTGCTAGTAATATTATATTTTATTTTTGTTTGTTAATATGTTAATTTTTTTATAAAATATTGGCTATGTGAATATTTTAAAAAATCATATATTTAAGAGTTGTTATATAGGTTTCCTATATAGGATATATAAATCCTATAAATATGTAATTCTTATTAAATGGAAATTGAGTGGAATATTGAAACATAATATTATGTAAGCTCTCCTCCAATCTCTTTAATAATCTTTGATATAATTAAGAGATAATGCAAGTGCATTATAATGAAAGAACACTAAAATAAAATAAATTATGGACACTAAAAAGAATCAAATTCATTTAAAGTAGCAATTTGGATTAGGTATTGTCTAGTTTGTAATTTCCCTTGTTCATTTGGTAATTTTTATTATTTATGTTCTCATATGGAATGAGCATTTGACTCTCTAATTTGTACTTGACAAGTGGTAAGTAGCACTTACTTCCATGAATTTGTAAATATGACTTTAATAACTTTAAGGTATTAAAACTATCATATTATGAAAATAACATGGAAAGAGAAATTCAAGTGCAGCCTTCAATCACAAGAAATATATTTCGAAAAGAAATGAGATTGTCTTGAAAAAAAAATTAATAAGTCCAAGATTTCATAATAATTTCATCACAACTTTAGCACATGATTTTTTAATCTATGTATAGTTTTCCCATTTGGAAATTTCAATATTTTTGATACATGTGTTGATGGATTCAAGTAAATGAGAGGTTGCAACCAAAAGTAGAATTATTATATTATGCTTCACTTAGAGAGACTAGCATATACAAGGCTATGTTTATACATTTCATGTTGAGAAGAAGTAGAAATTCAAAGGTAGGGATATGTTACCAAATTTTTCCTTGAGAGAGAGGTAGTGGTTGTAAGGTTTATAATGTTATGTTTTTCCATTGTTTCTATTTTTATTTCTCATGGCTTTCATATTGTAATATGGCCATAGATATATGGCTAGAATGTTGTGGGTTCATTCACATGATGGGAATAATCTAACAGAGGTGTGGTTTGTAGGTATATTTACTTCATGAAGCTAGTGGTTGTTGATCTCCTCAAACTCTTGATAAATCATTGGTACTATTTGAATAAATTGTAACTATTGTTTTGTGTAACAATAGATTGAATGGGGTTTGGAGGATAGTTTTTCAGGTGGTTTAATGATATATCTTGTTTCATGTATTTTATTTATTATTAGTTTCATATGTGTAACTTTTTTGTATTTATTTTCTCATAAGATTAATGTATGTTTCAGTTGCCTTTGCAAGACTAGTTTTATTTTACTTGGTATCATAGATTTTTTTTATTTCTTATACTAGTGATAGTATGGGAATAGTTCCTTTCCATTTAAAATTATTATTCAATTCTTCTTGCAACGATGAATCCTTTGAAACCTATAGAGTAGTGAAAAGCATGAAATTAATAACATACATTACATATTTTTAATATAAAGATTAAATACAACCTTGCTGAAATGAGCTATCTTCTAGAATGGTAAAAGAAGAGAATAAAAATGAGTGATTATTGACTAAGAATTTTCTTAGGGGCTATATGTTTATCTTTTTATTTGAATATATGTGTATAAAAAGAAAACATAAAATATTACATAAATATTTCTAAATAATAATAATATTCATTAAAATTATAACACAAAATGTCTAAGAAGGTTTACCACTAAACCCCCACCATTTGACTATTTTTTACATTTGCCCCCTAGAGTTGCCTATTTATGGGTTTTAGAAGTGTCCAATTTGATCATTTTTCATGGATTTTCCATAATCTTGAAACAAAAGCAACTAAGTTATAATATTCAAATTAGTAGGATAGACATATATCATACTATTTTATATTAAAATTTGGACCCTCATTTCACTTATTTATGAAGGTTAACTTTTGTTTTCTATACCTATTTCATTTATACATCTTTGTTTTAAAATATATTGATAATAATTTAGACATTGGATCACTATAAAAGTTATACTAATAGAACAAATTAGTCATAAAATTGAAAAATAAAAATGTATAAGGAAAAAGAGTTGCCTCCACTTTCAAATTTGACGTTCAACATGAAAAAAGACATTTACAATATTATGCTTCTTTGTATCGGGTTCACTAAAGTTTCTATAAAATTTTGAAGAGCACCATTTCTTAAAATATATCATAAATTCAACTTGACTAATAACTTGATAAATTTCTTCTAAGATAGAAATGAGTGGAACCTATTACTACACAGCATGGCTTACAAATAAATGATAATCCTTCTCTAAAACTACCTTCTCCCTTTCTATTTACTTTCTTAAAAACATTAATTTTTCAATTATCACTTCTACAACTATAATCAATTAATCTTAATTAATTTATACTATAATATTTACAGTTATTTACGTAAATTTATCCCAATGTTTCCCTCGCAACCCTGCATAAGAGGGACTGGAATACATTGTTTGTGTACATTAAATTGTTTTCCAATTACCGATTTCCAAAATGGAAAGTCAGGAGGAACATGACAACTTCGTAGTTCATCAACTTGTGTACCATTCTATGTGTACCTTGAACTTAAAACCAATTTCAACTATCGATTTCCATATTGAATGTTCTGAAGAACACTCAAAATGTGCTGTCAATCAAATTGACTACAGTTTAATGTCAGCTGGTGACAGCAATAATTTGAACACGGAAAAATTGCAATCAATCAAATTGACTACAGTTTAATGTCAGCTGGTGACAGTAATAATTTGAACACGGAAAAATTGCAGTCAAATTGTCTACAGTTTAATGTTGGTGACAGTAATATTTTGAACACTACAAATTTGCACTCAATCAATTTGTCTACAGTTTAGTGTCAGTTGCTCACAGTGATATTTTGAGCAAGGCAAATCTACAGTCAATCAAATTGTCTACAGTTTAATGTCAGTTGGTGACAGTGATATTTTGTACTAGTTAAACACATGTATATGATTCTCTCTTGGAAAGTAATTTGGTTACATAATACAGCAAAGCCGAAAACAGAAGGGTACTTCTGTTTATTGGCGGTTGTTAATTTTGTTGGCCTGATCTTGATCACATGTTACTTGTATTTTAAAAAATTGGTTATCTACTTTAATTCTGAGTTTTCAAATTTGACCTTTTTAATAAATAAAAGTGTTTTTACGAATACATTATTTAAAAAGAAAAATGTTAAAATTATGATATAAATTTATATTTTACATTAATTTTTATAATTGTGATTTAAAAACAAATTAAATATTCATTTTAGATCCAATATTTGTCATGCATTCAAAATCATTGAAAACTGTGGTTCAAGGAGAGCAAATGTCTATATGTAGAATGTTCTCATTGGAAAAGGATGCATTGGGAGGCACATGAGCAGAGTACAATAGTGCAAGTAATATGATGAATAATAATTTTTTTTCAATTATTTTGGGAGATGAATTTTAGATTAAGCTCAAAAAGTAACATCATTTGGATTTAGACACGTGTTTTAAATGATATTATTTTTTAATAAGTTGTATTTCAATGTGAATCATGTATTGCATACATTCTTGGAATGATAAGACAACAAAGGAAAGAAAAGGAAAGGCCCTTTTATAGTCCACAATACTAGGCAATTTGCTTTTTGGTCTACAGATGACTTATAGTATATGGGACTCATCATACTCCCAATATGAGGGAGGCACCTAGCTCGTGCTCCATAATACGAGATGTACATACCTTAATAGGATTTGAAAAAGAAGGCAAAATTTTTCTATAGGTATAGATCATGTCTCGTTCAACAAATATAGTACACTATGTGTACTTTACTATTTTTTTCATTTTTAGGTAGTAGACTTCTAATGGTAGATCTAGTGATTAATATATATAGAAGGAAAGGTTTTCTAAAGATAATGAGCACAAAAACTACATGGTTCATCAAGATTTGTTTGCTGCAAAAGGGCACTTGGTTTAATAGCTCAGCCATTTTGTAAGCACTTATAAGGTGCTAAGTTCAAATCCCTCAATACAAAAAGAAAAATTAAATTTTTGTTTTTTTTTTTTAATTTCTTTTGACATTGTTCATTCTACTCAAATTTAGTATCTTTATTTAGGTTTTTTTTAATGGCAATGTTTTATCAATTAACTAGGTAATTAATCATGTCTAATATATTAGATCTTTTCTTTAAGGGTACAAATTTGTGATAAATTCTTTGGAGGGGGGGGCGTTAAACATTAGTCTGTAATTATTCTATATATTGACATCATAATTCAAATGCCATCTTAAAGTCTTGAAGGTGATCAATAATTTTCTTTGATTTTACTAACAAATCACCCACATAGTCCTCTAATTCTTTACAGATATTCTCATGGGATACAAATCTCATGGACCTTTGGTAGGTAACTCCTAGCTTTTTAAAGAAAAAGGTATGGCAATATAACAAAACATACTCCATGGTGTGGTCAAAACCATTTTCTATTGCTTATAGTGATTCATATCATGCTTTGACTATGATTTGACCATCTATCTATAAATGATAATATTCCATGACCAATAGTGGAATCTATAATCATATCAATGTTGGGTAGATGAAAGTCAACATTAGAAGAAGCTTTGTTCTATATATAAAGTGGGTGAAAATTTTAATATGACCATTAGGTTTAGCAATAAGTATTTGGCATTAGATATTTAAGGTGAATATTTAATAGTACATAGGAATTTCCCCTTTATTATATTTTCCAATTCCTCTTTTACCATAAAGGAAACCTTAGGATGCATCCTCCCAATGTTTTGTCTAATGGGTTTTGTATCAATATTTATCATTATGTTATGCATTACAATGTTATTATCAATCCCTAACATATCATGATATGCCCATTTAAACATGATCTCTAACAATGGGTTTAAAATAAATAAATAATTATAAATTAAGTTTAAATTCTAAAAAAATACAATTTGAAAACTAGAGATTATTGTCTACAATCCTAGTCCATGACCAATAATGGAATCTATAATCATATTAATGTTGGGTAGATGAAAATCAACATTAAAAGAAGCTTTGTTTATATGTAAAGTAGGTGCAAATTTGACTATAATCATTAGGTTTAGCAATAAGTATTATATATTAGATATCTAAGGTGAATATTTAATAGTACATATGAATTACCCCTTTAACATATTTTATCTTAATTCCTCTAATTGATACTGATTTTTACACTATATTTTTTCTCATCAATTATTTTGGTTCATCCTTGTCCGACACTAAGTGGTGGAAAGGGGTTAGGTAGCCTTGTCCTCGTATGTCACCTATCATTGTCTCTTTTGGGCTAGTTGATCACCTTTCATGTACATATAAGAGAAAGCTTGTGATGTGGATGAAATGCCTTAAGTTGACTCACATGTGACATACTTATTCATGATGTAGTTCAATTTAGAAACATTTGACTTGGCATAGGGATTTCTGAATAAGCTCTCATGTCTTCTTCTACTTTAAAGAAATTACTCATGATGTTAGCAACCTCTTTAAAGTGGGGCCATACATCAACACTCATCTTTCATTGAGCTATTTTCTTTCTTCTTGTGATGCATCCTTTTCTTGGTGGTGTCATTGGGCTTGATTTCCTCCAAGAGCGTGATATTTCTTTGACTTGTCATCTCTTGGAGACATTACACATGATTTCCCCTAAGAAGAGACCTTACATGGTCTAAGAAAAATCCCTTTGAACATTCCTTACACTATTTTGTAATACCTATTATATGTCCACCTTGCATAACACACTTTGCATGCCCATGGAACCATCTTGTTTGCTCATGAGTTTCAAGCATACGAAGTTTTGCTTGCATCATGAAGCTTGAAGTTCATTGTTGCATGGTGCCTTATCAAAGTTATCAGGAGGTATAACTTTTTGTATGGTTTGAGCGAGAAGCCCAACCGAAGGCATGACTTTCCCCATAGCCACTCGTGTGTGTGTGTACGTGCATACTAGCCAGATGTGTATGTGTCTCACCTCTTTGGATACTGACCCGACAAACAACTAGGAATTTCATTTCCTCAGACTGAGTGTGCATCTTTCGACAAACAACTTAGATCTAATCCACATCATGTTGGACAAACAGTTGAGGCTTGATCCACCTCATTTAAATACCTATTTTTGTATTTCTTTCTTTTAGTTATTAACATTGCATGATCAAGTATCTTGTTTTGTTGCAAATCATACATCTTTGTGCATGTCCTTTTTGTGCTTATGTTGGCTTGACGTAGGTTCTTGGATCCTGGGGGCTTGATCGCCTCCTCGGTCTTTGTTATCCTAGACCATCTGCATTGGCACGATTAGACCCCTCTTGAATGTCTATTGTAGTGTGAGTTTGAAGCAAGTTCATCCTCACTAAAGTGAGGGATAGATGTAATGATGGAAAAGAGTCCCCCTTGGAAATGGTACAATTTCACCTAATTTAGGAATAATTCATGATAAATTAGACTTGATATCACCTTGATCTAGTGTTGTGATGAGTTTTACATATCCACATTAGGTTTTGGGCCCTTCTAAGCTAAATAAACTCAACTTTTCCCTAATTTGATGTCATAAAGTGTATTTATTGACACCTTCACATTAAATTTAAGGGGATTGTAAACTAAATGGACCTAATCTAGTTTTTTAATGTGTTTTACACATTCACATGTGATTTAGGGCCCTTCAAATCTAAATAAACCCAATTTTTCCTTAATTTAGTTTTGTAAAGTGTGTTTATTTACACTTTCACAATGTATTTTGGGCCCTATTGCATTTATGACCTTTATATCATTATTAATAGGCCCCTATGACCCTATAATATGCATATTGAGGTATATTTCAATCAAAAACCCGATAATATCAACATATAAACTTAATTTACACATTCCTTGACACATTAACAAGAAAAATAGCCCCTATGGGACCCATTCACCACTTTGGGAGAATGAGTCCCATCCAGGTGGGACTCATTCATCCAAAATGGTGAATGAGTCCCATCAAGGTGTGACTCATTCATCCAAAATGGTGAATGAGTCCCATTTTGCCTATTTTTGAGGTTTGAGCGAGAAAAACTAGGTTTTAAGTTAGAATTTCTTCTATGTCGGCCTTTGGGATCAAATTAATAGTCATTTGAGTGCATTTCCTATATAAACAAGCTTTCAAATCATTATTTCATTATGCACTAATGATATCAAGTCAAGCAAGAAAGATTTAAGCATTCCAAGACTTTACAAGATCCAAGAGAGCATTCAAGATCAATTTTAAGGCATTCAAGTGCAGAATTCTTCATCAATTATTGCAAAAATTTAAGATCCATCATCATGTCAAGCATATCAAGTGTCAATTACTAATGTTGTGATGTAGCATTGAAGATCCAAGATCAAGCATTGTTATACTCCAATTGTCAAGATCAAGATCTACATCCTTCATCACCATTTCATGTTGAGTTGCAGATTTATAAGACATCATTTACAAGACATCATTCAAGGTAACATTGTTCATGTTGCATGTCTTATATTTCATGTTTCATGTTCATTATTTCATCATTTGGTTTAATTACCTACAAGGGGTTTGACTAAGGCAAACCCCTATTCCTTAACAATCAACAAGTTTTCTCCTCTTTACATGTGTGGTTGCAGATCTAGGTGTCTTAGAGCTTGAAATATCATTGAAGATTAGATTACAAGCTTGTTGGTGTTGTCTCCCCATTTCCAAGGTCACAATCTTCACTATGAGGTCATCTACAACCACGAAATCAAAGCTTCGGATCTAGAAACCTAGAGAAGTAGATTGAGTAGACTAAGAGGTGTAGATCAAAACTTTGAAGTTCCAAAAAAATCCAAACTAGACTCATTCACCATAAGTGGCGAATGAGTCCCACAGTAGGTGTTTTTCATAATTTTTTGTAGATTCAGATACCCTTTCGTATAAAACCTACTCCTGTGCATAAAACCAAAACTAGGATTGATTCTCCCAAAATGGTGAATGAGTCCTAGTAGGCCAAAATTTTAGGATTTGAATAATTTCCAGTCTCCATTCCAATCTCTACAAGTTTCTAAGTACACACATTCTGTTTTGAAACTTTTTGTTTTGGTTTTTACACTTTTCTAGGTCATTTTGTAGGTCATTGCATCAAACTAGGGTTTAGTGTTGCATCTTATATTGCAATTAGTCTTTCTAAGTTCTTACTTAGTGATGAACCCCTCATTCAGCCTTAATTAATCTCTAAACATACCCTAGGATAGTCACTTAGTTGATCGCTTTCTCCTTTGCATTGAGATCTCTAGGGCATCCTTGAATGTTAGTTGGAGAAAAGTGATGTTTTATGTCTTAAACCATAAAGCATCCATTTTTCAACTAATCAACCATAAAGGAAACATTAGGATGCATCCTCCCAATATCAATGGAAGGTGTTCATTTTTTCCATAACCTCCTCGATACGGTCATTGTTGACCCCCCTCTTCTGGTGGACCACCTGTTGGATGTGATTCCCTATTTTTTCAATCCCCCATAATTTTTTTTATGGAACAAAGAGATTTAGATGAGGAAATTAGGGAGGTTTTTTTTTCCCTCAACCTTTTTAAGGCCCCTCAGTTTGATGACTTCCCTCCTTTCTTCTTTCAAAAATTTTGGGATCTTGTCAGTTTAGATGTAATTATTGTTATCAAGGAATTCCTCTCTTCTAACAACATTCTGAAGGAGTTTAATAATACTTTTATCATCCTCATTCCAAAAAAAAATTGGTTCCAATAGGTTATCTGACTTTCACCCTTTTAGCCTTTGTAAAACCTTGTACAAAAAAAATTCTAAGCCATTGGTTAATCGTATTAAACCTTCCCTTGATAAAATGATCCATTCGAACTAGAACGGTTTTGTAATAGGGTGAAAATTTACTAATGTTGTCATACTAGCCCATGAAACCCTTCACTCTATGAGAAAAATCATTAAGGAAAGTATGGCCTTCAAGTTGGACATTTCCAAAAAATATGATAAAGTTTCTTGGAATTTTTTTTTTTAAGTCCTACATAGATTTGGATTCACTTGAAAAAATTTAAAACTAGTTAAAGGTTGTGTTAATTCTCCTATATTTTCAGTGATCACAAATGCAACTCCTCGGGGTCACTTCTCAGCTTCTAGTGGTATCAAGAAATGGGACCCCTATCCCCCTATCTCTTCATTATGATGGCAAAGGTCCTTGCTCGAAACATTGCTAAAGCTATTTTGAATGGCACTTGGTTGGTTTTGTAACTTCTTCCATCTCCTAACTAATTTCTCATCAATAGTTTTTTGATGATAAATCCTTCTTGGGGAAGCCACAATTGTTGAAGCTAAGGGGTGGATAAATATTCTTAAAAAGTTTGCTTATGCATCTAGTCAATGTATTAATCTAGCTAAAAGAAAGGGTTTCTTCCTCAATGTTCCCCTCCTACTCCAAACCAATATTTCCAAGATTCTTAATTTTTGGATCCTTTCTCTCCCTTCCACTTACCTAGGAATACCTCTCATGATGGGTAAGGTTGATAATTCTATGTGGTCCAAAGTACTTGAAAGAGTTCAAAGAAAACATGTGGCCTAGAAGGGTGCCCTTCTTATTGGTGAATTCTTAAAATGTCATTGATATTTGATAAGTATAAATACAATATATATAGGAGAAACTATCACAAATGGGAGATAACCACATAACTATCACAGATGCAGATGTGGGTAACTACCATAATGAATTAGTTAGCAATGTAATATTGGTAACATTCCCCCCCCCCCCTTCCCCTTATTACATTGTTCCTATAAATGTATCCCCTAAAAGCTCTTATTCACTTTCCCAAAGGACCCCTCTTAAGGCTTACATAACAAAACTTGCTTATTACAAAATATGTATACATTTTTTAGAAGATTTTCCTCTTGAAGAAACACATCTTGAATCAGGTGTGCTCCTCTAAGTTGCCTCGTAACCATTGGAAATGTGAAGCTCTAAGCTAAATTCTTGAGTTCTTCCTCCCATGAACTTTTTGAATTATAGACCATAGTTATTGGACAACCACCCTCCAAGTTGTCTCCTCGACCCTCGTAAAGGTCTAACCCTTGGTCCGGACCGTAATTACTAGAAAACCATCCTCCAAGTTGTCTCCTCGACCCTCGCAAAGGTGTAATCCTTGGTCACAGTTTCGTGAAATCTTTGGGCAACAATCCATATTGAGCTCTTCACCAAACCCCTTACCTATCTCCAAAAATCAAACTTCACAATATATGTATTCTTAATCTGTTAGCAATATTAAGAAATAAAAAGAAATTAAAGCCAAAAACGCTTCTGATACAAAGCATCATCTCAAGTGAGAAGCTGATTTGAAATGATGGAAATTCCTCCATCCTCCAATGCCACCATCCTCCAATATGACCTTGTTATACTTTATCCATTTGATATCTTGGATGAGTCTTTAGAGGCCTCATCAAATGTTACAAAGATAGCACCCCAATTTCTATAATTTCAATGACATTTATAATGTAATTATTTCTAGTGTAATGGATCTTGATATAGCCAAAGAGCAATCCCCTCTTTGGATCTAGCTTCTCCAAAAGTAGTTCAAATCTCATCAAATTCACTCTCTCGAACATCAACAGTAAATAGACTGCTTTGAACTCCATACTATGCATTTCACTTCTTAAAAAAAAAGATTCCCTTTTCTCATTGGGCAATAAGCTTCCAACAAATATAGTTTTAAAAATGCATCAAACAAATTCCTAGTGACACTCTTGATTGTATCATCAATCAATGGAAAAAACATGAATGCACTTACCATACTTAACATCGGGACATTGGTGAACATAAACCACATCTCCTATACAAATCATCATATTTTAATGAACAACCTTGTTCATTATAGTCCTGAATTTTATTCTTCCTCTTGTTTCCCTTAATAAGTATTGTGCCTTATAATGTTTAAATCCACTTGGAGTCCATTAGCTGGAACAACCTCCTCAAAACTAAGAATTTAATTTTTCAGGGTGTCTTCTGGCAGGTCTAGACTAGTGACTCAATTTATTTTTGGGATGATTTGTAGATTTCGGAGCAATTTATTGGTCTCCATCCAATTTACTTTTCTATCAAGTCACATCTCTCTCAAGATTGGGCCCTAAGGTTTTAGATTATTTGGACCACTCCTTGCATCCACACAACTAGATACCTATGTCATGCCCCAACTTTAAACATCCTAAAGTTGCAATGCAAAGGTTTTTTTTTATTTGTTACAACATTACCAAACATCATCTAACATGACTACAAACGTGCACACTTAGTAACATTACTTGTGCAACAACACTACAAGCATGCCACCCAAAAGGCTGAGAGAGAGAGAGAGAGTAGGTGGGGTGAGTTTGACAAACCTAGTTTCCCTATTCTCAAAAGAGGTTGGCTTAATTTAAGTCGATGTATGATAACAATTCACCTTTAAAGGAATTTTCCTCATAGGAAAGTCCCTTGGGCTTATTACATGTCATGAGAATAATCAATGCAAAGGCGAAGGGACCCATCCTTCTTCTTGACGAAGATGACAGGTGCGCCCCAAGGTGAGATGTTGGGTCGAATGCACCCCTTCTCTAAAAGCTCCTCTAACTAAATCTTGACCTCATTGAGCTCCTGTGTAGTCATCTAGTAAGGTGCCCTTGAAATTGGCTGAGCTCCTGGAACTAAATCTATGTGGAAGTCCACCTCTCTGTGGGGAGGCATCCCTGGTAACCTTGAAGGAAACAAATCTGCAAACTCCTTGAGAATAGGATGATCATCTAATGAAACCTTTGTCAAATCCTCATATCTATCGCTAATGGTGATGGCAAACATCTAACACCCCATTCTCTTCCTTCACCCAACTTCCAGCAACAAATTGGCATAAATCGGGCTCTAAATTGGGGTACTCATACGCATATTACAGATTTCCACATGACAGCGTCCCTTCCCTGGACATCACTCCCACTCATACCCCTCACAAAATGAACCTTCAGGAGCCATGAAGATCCATTCAACTTGCCAATACACTAAACAAACAGCTATACAAAATTACACAATTTTATCCAAAACAAATAATCACATTTATGTTACTAGAAAATTGACACTAGAGGGTTAAGATTATGACAACAACAACTTACACAAGTCTAACTAGAACAAATAATCACATTTATTTTACCAGAAAATTGACAATCAAAAATGGCTACCCTTTCCCCAGGATTAATGATTTGTTTGATTAGATGAGGGAAGCCAAAGTGTTCTCCAAGATTGATTTGAAATCGGGATACCATCAGTTGCGGATAGGAGAGGTAGATATCAATAAAACAGCATTCAGGACTCATTATGGACACTATGAGTTTATAGTGGTACCATTTGGGTTGAGGAATGCCCCCGCCATGTTCATGAGTTTGATGAATGAGGTATTCCACACCTTCTTTTCATAGCAATGAGTTATGGCTTTCTCCATGTAGAAAAATGGGTATAAATATTTACCAATGTTGTTAAGATGTAAGAATCTGAATAAATCCTCTCATCAAATGAAAATTAAAGTCTATGCTTTACCCAAGAAAATAAAAGTTATCTTTATACAAATAGAAAATAAGAAGGGGGGCCTTGTTTTCACATGAGGAAAATCTTAGGAACTAATTATCTATAGTTTGTGCTTCTAATAATATTCAAAGGTAACTTCCCTATCTTTAATACAAAAATTCCCTATCTTTTAGCTCAAGAAAAGAGAATTTCATATAAGACAAAATAGTGGTATAAAATTTTCCATTTTATTTTATAAAGAAATTAAGATTATGAAATATTCAATTAAGTGGATTCTTGTGTCTATCTAAGGGAATTTAAAATATAACTCCACTCTCCTAGTAATTTCCTAACCCCCTACTTCACTTGGCCACCAAATAACTTCTCAAAATGGCTGGTTATCTAAGAATTTAAAATTCTAATTTATCAGATTCTTTGACCTATGGGTAGACTCTAAGGATAGTGACTAGTCAATTAAGTCGGGATACAACATTTTTTCCACTCTTTAGGTTCCTTAATTCAATTAGATAAAAATTTGGAGGAAAAAATCTTTTCCTATGGTACGATTCTTTTGGTGGATGACCTACCATAAGATAATTTTCACACTACATAATCTCCAAAAGAGAGGGAGGCATCTCCGAAACATGTACTTTTTATGTGAGAAAGAAGAAGAAACAATTTCTCATCTTTTATTTCACTACCCCTAGGTACTCTTGGAAGGTTCATAGAAAAATTCAATCCTTGTTCAAGGTTAGTTGGGTTTGACATAAATAGATCAAAAATGTGTTGGAGGGGTGGTCCTCACTAGTGTTTCATCCTTTTCTCATTGATTTATGGTTGTAAGGCCTAATTTTCATGGGTTGGGCACTCTAGGAGTGAAACATCAATATTTTTAGGGATAAAAATGCCCTTGGAAGGTTGTTGCAAATAAGATTATTAATCAGATTACTGCGAATATCAAAATGATACGTTTCAAGCTGAAAATAAATCCTTCTAATCTAGAGTTCACCATTTCCTCATCTTAAAATTTATCCAAGGTTCTTCATTCTTTGAGATCGAGAATTCCTTTGGATAGGAACAATGCTCCTTGGTCCCCCCAATCTCAGTTGGCTTAACCTTAACTTTGATAGCTCAACCAAAGGGAACCTAGGTAAAGTAGGTGGGGGTGGCATAATCCATGACCATAGTGGGAAGATGAGTCTTGCTTATGTCATTAATTCGAGTATGTAAAATTCTAATTATGGGGAAGTGGTAGCGACCTATCATGGGATCCTTATTGCTAAGAATGTTGGAGTGTCCACTCTGGCAATTGAAGGTGATTCAAGAAACACAATCAGGTTGTTGAGTGGGAAGACAACCCCTTACTGGACCTTACAAGACCCTAACCTCTTAGCTCGTAATTCCATAATGAACTTTGGGAATTATAGAATTTCTCGCATGTTTCGAGTTGGGAACAAAGTGTCAGATGCTTTGGCGAATCTAGTATCCTATACGGATAAGATTATAATTTGGGATTTAATCTCTCAATGATCCTAGATTACTTGTGTGAGCTCTTAATTAATAATTAGAAATTACTCTATTTTTGTGTTCAAGTTGAACTCCTCATTAGTTCACATTGACAACTAGCATGGGTTGTGTATTAAGCAATCTTTTCACCCCATCCTATCATTTCATAAGTTAACTTTGTCTCTATTTGTGCATTGTAACTAGTGCTTCTACAAAATTCTTAACTTTCCTATGTTTGAAGTGTTTGCTATGACGAGTGGTGATCTTGTCCAAGAGGAGCCTACTTCCTATGAGGTTTGGAAGAAGGATAAGGATTTTTAGAATATCCTTCTATGGGGCAAGCTAGCTAATTATACCAAGGGTATGGTGGGGCATGAACCTAACATCTCCAAGGAATTTTCCTACTCTTCAAAGGATGGTAATGTTGTTGTTCAAGGCTACAACTTCTCTATTAACATGGAGCTTATTGCCGAGGTCACTAGTCTTTTCTTAAAAGGGGCCTATCTCCCTAGGAAGCCTAAAGGCCACTATTAAAAGGAGATGGATAGATTTTTAAGAAAGGGGATAAAATTAATCGCCTACGAAACATCTTCAATAGAGATAAACTCTCAGGTGTCTAGATCAAAATGACAAAAGTTTTGATAAGATATGTTACTATGGAAGGTAGGTTTAAGCAGTTCCATGCCCACCTTTTTCCCATGCTTAATCACTTGTATTATAATGTGAAAATTAATTTTATTTTCTACATAATATCCCCTCTCGAATAATCTATCAAGGTTGTTCAAGATAAGGGGAATAATTTACCCCTTCACCAAGGGTTGATTTTAAGACTATCATTTCAATATGTCCCTTTTCCCCTCTTTGGCCTTTGCTAGGAAATGAAGCCTCGCAATTAGGGATTATACTAAGTCTTTGGAGGGCCTCCCTTCTACCCCAAACCCTAAGTCAGTATCATCCCTAAATCTCCAAAGGGTCACTAGAGCTAAAGGAAAACCCTCTATTTCTGAGGCCCCCAACCTAGTTTAAAAAAAAGGTTTCATTTTCTGACCCCACCCAGATCTCTTTTTCATATAATTCCTGCAGTGTAGGAAAAATTATCCCTTTTCACAATTAATTTGGGAATAATTCATATTAAGTTGAGCTTAATGTTTCATTGATTTAGTGTTGTAATTTGTTTTACACATTTACATTAAATTTAGGGTCTTCTTAAACTATATGGACCTAATTATGCCTTATTTAGGGTGATGTAAAGTGTATCTTTACACTTTCACACTAATCTAGGGCTTTATCAATTAATTTGGATTCTTTATTCTCTAATTGGTCCTATTTTGCATCCACAAGCCTTATTAAATGTATTTTTCTCAAGATAATCCCAACACTCAACAAATAACCAATCATAATTCAATGTTTTGGGTCATGTGTTCCAGATT
>VDFB02178788.1:0-38219 GCA_007258455.2 Sequoia sempervirens
ATTATGCATTTTCAAATATTTAATATACAAAACCAAGTCACATTCAAAATATTTGGTATTAAACCAAATCTTCAAATTTAGTCGAAGTATTGACTCATATAAAGTAGAAGTAGAAGATAGGTCCACAAAACACATTTTAGGGTAGATATGCATAATATCAAAATGTGCAATACTAGATACATATAAACATCAGGCCGATTTTTTTATGTAGCCAAGGGGATTTGTACTACAACTTGAGAGAAGGATAAAATATTATGAAGACAAAGATAACCTAAACATAACATTACCTTTTCACTTCTAGTAACGAGACTAGGTAAAAAAAATGAAACTATAGCATTGTCATATTCATCAAGCAAAGCAATGATATGACAAAGAGCTTAAATTAGCATTAAATTCAAGCCATTTAGCTAAGAATATGGATAATTTATTTCAAGAGAGTTGATTTACAAGGCTCCCACTAGAAAAAAGATAGACCAATAAATGTTGTTTGGAACAAATAGTCAACCAATCTTCACAATAGCAATTTAGTTGTGTAGAAAATCAAGAATGATGAGGACATTCCATGTAGATAAGAAGTCAACACAAAATTAAGCCATGTGTGATAGGGTGTTGATGGTATTGGAAAAAATCCTAGCATCTAAATATAAATAAAATTGAACCATGATAATGTAGACACAAAATATGAAGTATGAACATCAAGCTCAAATATAACCTCAAAATATAGACCATTCACCTGTCGTAATAGTAAAATATTATCTCTTTGGATGGAAGTCCCACCAAAATAAAATAGATTTAACATTTTTTACCTTGTTAATTCAAATTGAAAGATCCTTGTGATGTGCACATAAAAAATTTTACTTAACAATGTGCACACTGAAGATTTTATTTAACAAATTATTCATCTATTTGTATGCATTAGTCGAAATTTGTGTAGATACTATTTATATGGCATAAAGTTATTGAATGTATTCGCAACAATATTATAGCAAAAAAATTGTCTCCCTAACTCAAATGCATTGCCTCTTGACTCCCTACAATTGTGCAACTAGCCACACCTTTTATGCACATCTTAGTGAGCTCTCGTTTGTAGTTGTGCCCTAAAAATGCCATGTGACTACATTATTCATAAAATATTTCACCATTTTGCAGGTTTTGAAGGTTTTATGGGTTGGTGGGAGATTGATTAAGGTTTCAATTTCAATTTAAATGTTATTTTTACTCATTTTAAACACAAAAAAATCATTAGAAATTGCCGTCAACAGTTTTTTAACAAGATGGGAATTTTTTTTGGAACACAAAAAAATAGGTATAATCATGATTTTTTGAATTTTTCCTTCTATGAAGCAGATAAATCATCGTCTCCTTTTTGAATAATTCTATGATGACACAATTCTAGTTGAATAATGACTATGATGGACAATTCTACCAAAAATTCTTGTCTCTACTTAGAAGAACTGATGAAGGTGGCAGAAGAATGAAGGGAAACTAGAAAGATGCCAAAAATACTTGATTCAACCACTTTATTGTTGATTTGTAAACAAGAAAAAGTGGATCAAATATCTCAATTTAAACATATTTCCATACCAAATCATATTTCAAGTTACTGTAGCCAAGACAAATTTCCTGCTCATAAGAACTTATGTCCCCCACAATATGTGTTTGTCCCAAGGAGATAAATTACAGATAACATAAGGGTGTTGCAAGATATACTCCACTAGCTCAAAACCCAATCCAAGCCAAGAGTTCAAATAAAGCTTAACATTGATAAAGATTTTGACTAGTGCAAGTGGATTTTCCTTTCTAAAACTCTAATAGCTATGGGTTTAGTAAATAATCTATCTCATGGATATTCATTTTATCACCTCCATCTCTTTTTGTACCTCCCTCAATGGAAATTAGGGCATCCTTTCATATCTTTTAGGAGCCTCTGACAAGGGGATCCACTCAACCCCTATTTATTTGTCCTTGTGAGTGAGAACCCTAAGAGCAATTTTTGAATTCCAAAAATAAGGGATAACCTTTCAGCTCCAAGCAGCACCAAATGGAAATACGGTAACCAACTTTCAATTTTTGATGATATCATGAAGATTGCCTCCATACTTAAGAAAGTAGCCCGATGTATGAAAGGTATTTTCTCCAAGTATACAAAATCCTTGGGACAAATAATAAATGGGAACAATGCTTGTAACTTATTTTCCTATGCGAGCTTAAATCAAAAGAAAATACTTATATACCTTCTACCTTCTACAATTCAAGGATCATAAAATAATTGTAGCATAACTTGAAGTCCCTTTACAATTGAAATATAGCTCCTCAAAATGGGATAAGGTTTGACAAGGATTTGGAACAACAAATAATTGCATATCGTTACCAAAAAAAGACAATTGATCCAATCAACTCTACAAGCCATACCAAGGTCACTTCTACCTCTTATTCCACTCCAAATAGAAGTTGTCGCTCAGCTCACTTAGTTACTTTGGTGTATTTAAGAAAGGTCAACTTCCAAACTCCACTATCACTAATCTCAATGGGAAGACTATGGATGGACGATTAAACATCAGAGAGGTGAGTGATTTCAATCTATCTTTTGCTACAAAGACCATCTAGTACTTCATGCATCATCTAAATTCTTTTGGTGCAATATACATATATAGAACAAACTCTCTGTAAACAACCCGAGATCCTTTCTTCATTGGAATGGCCACTAAACATATCATTGATAGAAAATAACTCTTAAAAATGGGAATTCAAGCAATTAATAAGATTTAGATATGCATATTGATGGTTGGTGCTGAGCCAAAGTGCCTCCCTATCTCACGAGCTTGAACCACACCCTTGATTGAATTTATGCCTTGTTTGTAGGGAATTGAAGCTCTTCAAATTTGATTGTTATCTGGTAAGTCAAAGTAATGGCAAGTGAGATATCTTTAATAGGGTGGCATAAAAATTGAACCCTTTGCTACATACAATAGTAGATTGAGGCAACTTTTGCGAGTGGAAATATGGGCATCCTTAGCAACAACATTACCTTTTTCTTACTCAAGGGCTTGCTTAAGGTATGCGATCAATTTATTGTGCTCCACCCTATCTTGTACATCTTTTTTCTCAATTTCTTATAATTTTTGGCTTTATCAACAAGATTGTTTTGCATTTCTTCAATTTTTCATGTATACTTCTAAAGATCATACTTTATTTTTGATAGAGTGAGAGTTTGTAGAGTTTTCTCTTCTTCAACAAAAACCAATATAGCTAGGGGTTACTTATACTCTCTAAAAGAATCTGGAGGGTTGTTCCTCAAGTGTTGAATGAGTTGTTAACATGCTTCTTAAGATATTAGTGGGCCCTATTGTTGCTTCTACTTCCTCTTCGTCATCCTTCTACATAACAAGCCTTTAATGTAGCCTTTTTGGGTATGAGGAAAAGGCAATTGTTTCATCCTCTTCAATTTAAATGATTGATTGTGCAAAGGATTTTTGGAGCTATTTGGAGGAGTAAGTAGCTAACATAACTAAAATGAAGCCAAGAGAAGAGTCAGTCCACTTTTTCTTTATTTTTGAAACATAAAAATGTTGATACCCTAAGTTTTATATCCAAAACCTAGAGTTGATGGTTCCAACATTTCTAGGATTTCATTAGGATGCAAATCAATAAGGTGCATAAAATGACTTTCAACCTCTAAGGTGAGTCAATCATACCTATATCTAATCATTTTGAGTCTTAGGAATGAATTGGAAATTATTTGGACTGATTGACCTAATTAGACTATATTACCTAATATGATAAATGCAATTTCCCAAAGATAAACAAACGAAAAAAAACTTTGGAAGTGGATCTAGAAAGTGTAGACTGATGTGTACCTATCACCAAAATTTGAATTCAAAATGTGTAGAGATATTGGGTCACCCTTGGGCATCTGGATCTTTGATAGGGATTCCTAAAATTGTTATTGGAGTCCTTTGGTGCTAGATCTGAGCTCCTGATTCTTAGTTGTAAACTTGTCAAAATTTCATCAATAATTTTTGTACGCGAGTTTTCGTGTCTTGACAAGGTTGATGACAAAAAATGCAAAAATGTATAATTTTCCTTTGAGATCTCTTAAATCCTTTTGAAATATGCAACCTGCACATTCACAAAGAGGGAAGATGTTGTGCCATATAGGGGCTTGTCTCAGTCAAACCCCATGTAAATGTTCCCACTTTTATATATTGGAAATATGTCAATGATAAATGGTAATTGAAAGGAAGGAAATGATGAATGAACACAATGTTGCAACTCACTACCCTTCAATGGTTATCTTGAGTGACTGAATTCATGCACATCTCCTCAAGGATTTGGATCTTGCTTGATAGAATTTCTTGAATTCTTGAATGTTTGGAGACCTACAACAATGTTAGCCTTCACAAGACAATATGAACACACATAAAATTTGACATGACATCAGATCTTGAAATGTTGTAACAATACTCTGATATGTTGCTCTTGATTTGTTCTTGAATTCTAGATAGTCTGTGTTCAATTCCAATTGATAAAATAACTAGGTATTTATATGTGTTTATCCAATTTTCTAAAAAATAGGTTCCAAAATCTGACACTTCTTATAATTTGAATTATGGATGTTAAAATGCTGCCAACAATATTTTTGAATTTGGGTATTGGCTAAGAAGGGGGACCCAGTCACCTATGGGCGAATGGGTCCTAGCCCAAATTTCTAGGACACCCAAAGTCAAGAAAAATTTAATGATTGGATAAATTTTTTCAATGCTTTTCCTCCTTCAAAAAATGGTAAACATTAGGTTTTGGAATGCATAATTTGGAAAATTAGAAGCTTAATAAAGTCCAAGAAATTAGGGGGAAAAACATAGTGTGAATTTGTAAAGGTACACAATTTTCTACACTACATTTAACCCCCACTTTAGTGAGAGTATGAACTTACAATTAGACTAACACTAAAGTAGATAAATATATGTCAAGAGGGGTCCAATTGTACAAATGTAGAAGAGATAGGATGACTAAGGATCAAGGAGGTTATGCAAGACCCCAGGATCCAAGATCTAATGTCAAACCAACATAAGTACAAAGGAACACATATGCATATGCATGATGTGCAAAAATATAAGATAAACAAACATACATGTTGAAAAATTGAAGCATACACAGTAAAAACATATGGCATAACATAACATATAGATGATTATGGAATGATAGTAAACACAATTTAAACACAACACAAACATTAAGAAGACACGTGAAAACACATAAAAATAATACACAACAAAACACAAGGTTATTACTAAAAGGATTCAAGTCAGTAAGGTAAAAAGGCCTCATTCTTAAATTGTCTCAAATACCAAATGTCTCCATCAAATAAAGAAAATGCTCCATGAGGATTGAAGTCATACACATCACTCATGAATCACATGGCTCCACTAGCTAGAAAAGTGTATTATGCTAGGTGTCCACATTAAAATGTGCTCATGACTCACACCATAGAAAAGCTCGGTGAACCATAAATTGGAAGGCATAGGAGCTAGTGAGGACAACTTTTCACTAGGTCATCCCCCAAGACAAGGTAAAATGAGAGACACGTACTAGGTATACAAGGTGTTCCCATGAAAACCATACCAAGACTTATACTGCCTGATAACCTTGATAAGATGTCACACAATGATCAATGCTACACTGAGTTCAACTCTTGTGAATGAAGTGGAGAAAAAATGCCAAACTCACCTCAAAGAGTGCAACAAATGATGATAAAATTGGATCAGAACCTCAAGGAGTGACATGATAACACCTCCTAAAAATTTAAATTCAATAATCATCAAAGGGGCATTGCTTGATGCATGAAAGGTCACACCTTAGGGAACATCACACATGACATCACCACTAAGAGAGGACAAGTCAAGAAAAATAAAATCTCACACTATGTTTTACCAACCATAGTATTACCACTAAACATGAAATCATATGCTAAGAAAGATCACACTTTTATAGGACACCAAGTCTAATATTACCCCAAAGGGGATACATCGCATGGATTAAGAAGACCATGCTCTGTTTGAAAAAGTCAAACTTCCTAGAATATGTATGTTATTATCACTAAGAAGGGACCATTTCTTATGAAAATAACAAGTGAGGGACCGTATTCCCCACTTAGAATGTTAGTGTATTTGCTACACTAACATTTTATGTAGATAAAGAGGGATCCCTTGCTAGAAGAAATACACCTAGGACAAGGCTACCTAACTCCTTGCCCCCCAAGTGTAGGGGAAAAGATGAGCCAAAATGAATGATGATATGCTACCTAACTCCTTGCAAGAAGGATGATCTACATAAAACCTAATGCATGTGGTAGCGAGCATAATTTGATACTATTGTGCAGAAAATTATACCCCTTCCTAGGAGAAAGTACAATTCACACTTATTTGGACCTATTTTAGTGACCTCTGCATTAATGCATTTCAAAATATCATTAATAGGCCCCTAATACCCCTTTATTATGTATCCCAACGCCTATTTTACCTAAATTTATTTAACTCCCAACACCACAACTTGCATCGAATAAATGCTATGAATTAAATTAATCCTAGACATTTGTGGAGTCCTGAAGTTCTAGGTTAGGACCCATTCGCCCATGGGTGAATGGGTCCTCATTAAGTTCCTTAAACTCAAATTTGGATATGTTTTTGGTAGCATTTCAAGCTCTCAAATTCAAATTTCACATGTCAGCTTTTGGGATCTGATAATTGGGAAATTAGAATGGAAGCCTATAAAACTAAGTCTTGCATTCATTTTACACTAGACAAGGAAGATAATTTCACATGAGATAAATCATTCATATTGAAGAGCAAGGAGAAGTCAATCAAGCGTTCAAAATTGAAGTCTTGGAGTAGCATTTGAGTTGTTTTTTCAAGTCTTTAAGATCATTTTGATATCAAGATCAAGCATTGTTAAAGGATTGATGATAGATGCCTATAAAGGATCATGATGGATTCTAGGTTTTGGGAGATGCATAAGACATTCAACCAAGCCTAATGACTTGTTTCCTAAGTGATTCCATCTTCTATTATCATTCTAATTTTATCCTAAAGGAAGGTATACTTAGACTTGTGACTTATTAGGGTGATTTAAAATCTCCCAAAGTAGCTCTTCATCATTGTGAGTATTCATTTAGGGATCTTATTCTAACACATTTGAGTAAGGTTCATTTGCATCATTTGTCTCCTAATCTTAGACACACTTAAGGTTAGGATTGTACACACATCTTATGTTTTAGATCTATGTTTTTCATGAAGTTTTGATTACCAAACTTTGGGTTTGATCGAGGCAAACCCCTATCCACAAAAAAAAAATCTTGTTTTGTAGATTCTACATAAATCCGGATCCGAGAGTGGAGGTACAAATTTATAGGAAAGAATTGCAGGTCTCATACTTCAATCTTAGATTCAAAGTTTCCTAGTAAAGTCTGTCAGGACCCATTCACTCTAGGGCAAATGAGTCCATGTTTAGCTTGCAAAAAAAACTTTTGAAAGGTGCACATCATTTATTCCTCTCATATTTTCCAAAAACTTTGTTGGTTCCTTTAGTTTTATGCATAATCTATTAGATTCAAGTTGTAGATTTCATTTTGGAGTTGATTTGATATTTTTAGTCTTTATCCCCAAAGTGATGTTTGACATAGACCCCCATCCTTGCAAAAAAAGGGAAATTTGTATATTCACACTTTGACTTGATTCACCTAAGGGTTGATAGTCATTTCATTGTGTGTATCTCATTTCCTAATGAAATAAGAGAAGTCGGACCCCTTTTCCCTCTTTGGAACCACTTTTTCATTTTGGGAAACCCTAGAAACCCCTTAATTTTCTTCGTTTCATTTTGGTGAACCTGACCTTGTAGAACAAATTTCTAAAAATTAGAGTCCTTTCAACGCTAGATCTGAATTTTGCACTAGATTGCATTACATGAATTATATTTAGGTTTCTTTAATCTTGCATTAGTGAACATCAAATTTAGAGTTAAATTTGCATGTTTGCATCACTTGAATAATAAAAAATTAGAAAAAATTCATTAGATCTGAATTTATTTTGCATAGTACTTACATTAAGATCATCATTTAATCATTTAAATTCAAGTTTAGACTCATATTGCATAATAAAAAATTTCACATAGTTCATCATTTGACCTTAGTTTAACTTGCATTTAGAGACATACATCTAGAAAAAAATTGTTACAAAACTTTTTGTTATGAATCAAAAACAAAAAACACATAAACTGAGCTCAAAATCAGGAAAATAAAATTAAAAAAACCCTAATCTAGGACCCATTCACCCATGGGCGAATGATTCCCTGTACAAACATTTTAAACAAATTTTGAGTACTTTTTGGTCTCTAGTTTACATTTTTGTTTTTGTTTCCAGATCTGAAAATTAAAATTTTAAAATAGTTTATTTGTGCATTCAAAATATTGCTCATTTAGTTACATTTTGTAACATTGTGGAAGAACATTTCTTGCATATTTTAGTTAAAGTTAGTGTTATATTTCTGTACTTTTCTTTCATTTTCAATACCATTGCATTATTAGATAGATTAGTTTATATTTTGCAATCATTAGGAAAAAAAAATAAAAAAGCATAAACATTAAAAGAAACAAGCAAAACTTGATGAAACTCTTGAAGAAATCATAGTTATTTGATCACGTCAAATATCTTTTTCCAAGTTAACATATCCCTCAATCCCTTTAGTAGTGATGAATTTGATATATTATATAAATCCCTTGAGGATTCCATCTCACAAGGTTCATCCACTAAGGCTTGTCTTGACAAACAAAAACATAGAGACGTTAACACAATCACACCTTGACTTATCCTTTACCCACCCTCACATCAACCTCAAGTTCAAAAAAAATTTGTTCTTGTCTTAGAACCACATAAAAATAAACTAGGAGATATCTTGAACTTTACATGGCAACTTGATAATGGCAATGTTTCGCAGCAATTAGGTTATAACATTGTTGCTCATACATATAACACAAGGAACAATAGGCAACAACAAACCCCTTCTATTTCATTACCATTGCCTCAACCTATCTTGCCTAGTGCTCCTTGATTGTCTTTACATAGTGGAAAGGAGTATGATCTTGTTGAACAACTTAAGAATACTCTTGCTAAGATATCATTATGGGATCTTATTCAAGCCTCACCTAATTACCATAGTATGCTTCAAACAACCTTACAACAAGTTGTGATTCCTCCTAAAGAAAATTTGAATGATGTGGCAGTCCTAGTTCAAGTAATAAATGTGGTTAATCTAGATATTTTTTTCCACCAAAGTGAGTTACCCTCCTTGGAAGTTCGAAAAAAAAATGAAGCTTTCATGATCATAACCATTACTAATGGGAAAGGAATGAACAGAACCCTTGTTCACAATGGTTCAACCCTTAATGTGTGTAGTGTGAACCTTTTGGATAAGCTTGGAAATGATAAGAATAAGATTGAACCTGAATCGTTGTCCATCTATGGATTTGATAACATAGGAAAACAACTGCTTGGCATGACCAAATTACCTATTATTGTTAGAAAATCTATATTGAAAACTACTATCCATGTTATGCCTCATGATCTTTCATATAATTTTCTTTTAGGTAGACCATGGATTCATGAATTGCATGTGGTTCCTTTGACTCTTCATTGTTTAATGAAGTATGTTCACACTAATAAATTTTACACAGTCAAGGACAACTTTGAACATGAAAGTTGTTTGCACACTAAAAAAGATAAAAAAATCCCTGTGAAAACATTGATACCAACTTCAAAAGTTAAAATCATGCAAGAACAAGAAAAAGAGAATAATATTGAAGAAGTCGCGAAGTTATTGGAAGACGGTTGGGATTCCTTATATTTCACACCAACATTCATGGGAGAATATAAGATGACAAAAAAATAGCCTAAAAAAGGAAAAAAATCAATGGTAATGTCAACACAAAACTCAGAAGAACCCTCATAGGAATCCACTTCATCCACTTTAGAAGAAGACAAAAGTTATACAACAAACTTTGATGAAGTGGAATATCAACAACCACCAAATCGAAAAGAGATGAAACTTTATGGAAAAGGTTATGAGCTCTTGAAACAACTTGGTTATAGTAGAAAACGATGTGGAAGAAAAGAATAAGACATCTATATTCCTATAGAGCCTAATACACAAGAAACAAAAAGTGGTATTGGCTATTGCCCTTCTAAGATAACGAAAGCAACAAAAAGACATTTTTTCACATGAAATTGCACCCTGTTGAGTACAAAGCTCAACATTCCAATGACACAATGGAAACAACCTCAAGGTGTGCAACCTTTGTGCATATGAGGTCAAATCTCTGGAGAAGGACAAATTATTTTTTCAATCCCAATGCAATGTGTTGGTCCAACCCAACACATGAAAACCTACCACTAGCCTAATCTAGTAGCTCACAAGGGAAAAGGGAAGAAGGAATGCATGAACTTGGGAAAATGAAGGTGATACACCAAGATGGAAAGGTTGTTTCTTCTTAACCAATATTACACAGTACATCAAAGAAGGGGACCAAAGGACTCAGATAACTCTCTATTTGGTTGATTTAAAAAGTAAACATGGAGGTAAGGATTTGACAAACCATTGGAAGGAAGGATAATTTAGCAACACAACAGTTGCAAAGAATTTAACTCAAACATGTATACATAAAATGAAAAAAAAAACTCAGACATGAAGGTAATGAAAGTTTACTCATACATAAAAGAGGAGAGAACCAACAACAATAATTAGCTTCATTAATGCAAAGGCATAAGTCAATCTTTACAATGGCAGAGTGTAAAATACAGGTCTGCAAAAGAAAAATCTGAGAGGAGCCAAAGGAAGAAGAACCTTGAAAATGTACATTTATTGCCTTTATAGATCAATCATAACTGAGAAACACAAACCCAACCCTAACCTTAACTAGGGTTAGCAATGAAGCTTGTGGTGTGCAAGATTTGAGCCATCCATGGAAGATGCAACTAGGGAATAGATCCACTAAGAAGTCAACAAAAATAAATAAATGAGCATGGGAACCTATGAAATCCACCTACAGGAGTCAGACGATGCATTTAATGTTGTCCTTGAAGCTTAGGAATTAGATTTGGGCACTCAAAAGTAAAATTAAGCATCAAAAACATCACCTAAAAAAAATGTCAAAATTCGTAGGAAGGTCGGGGCATTAGGCTTAAAAAAACAACTATACGAGCGCATATGAATTAAGTGGTCCAGGGGTCCAAACAAAGCACACTATCAAGGATCGGGCAACGAGCCTACTGCTTATTGAGGGCATAGAAGGAAAAAGGAAAGATAGAATCCACAAAGAGAAAGGAGAGATCGAGGGTAAGACAGAAGGCTTACCTTCGAAAGTCAAAGGTAAGGAGGAAGCCCTGACCCTGAAGCCCGAAAGCATGAACCTTAGTCATTTTTTGAAAGGAAGCTATTTGAGAGACAAGAAGATGTTAAAGGGGAAGGTAGATGGCCGACACTTGAAAGGTAGGATGAATAATGACAAAAAATGGAGGAAGACTAACCTTCGGAGATCGAAGGGAAGACTTACCCCTTACCTCTGAAGGTAAGA
This sequence comes from Sequoia sempervirens, assembly GCA_007258455.2. Lineage (NCBI taxonomy): Eukaryota > Viridiplantae > Streptophyta > Pinopsida > Cupressales > Cupressaceae > Sequoia > Sequoia sempervirens. The sequence continues at coordinate 11,621 of VDFB02178788.1, forward strand.
GGTAAGATGCAAGAGGGAAGGCCAATGAAGAAGGAAAGAAAATGGAAGATGAGGGAGAATTAGTAAGAGGTAAAGGGAAATGTTGAAGGCCGAAACTCAAAAGGCTTAGAGGAAAAAAGGAAAAGAAGGAGAAAGAGCGATGAAGAAAGTATGAGGGTAAACAAGTAAGTGACAACCCAAAAACCCAAAATTCTGGGACTTAGCAACATTTAGGAACCTCAAGGAAAATTCATGCAAGATGGCCCCTATAAGATTTCTCATATTGGTTATCAATGATGGGACATCAAAGGGGGGCATGAAATGACAACATTAATGGTGACTTCTACGAGATGATTGTCTACTAATGATGGGATCTAGAGGCCTTATCGATCCATTGGGCATAGAGTAATGAGGATAAAAATTCAAAAACTAGGCCTCCTCAAAGAAAAACAAAACATGTGCAGTTGCACTTGGAGAAAAACATGAAAGCTAAGAGAATACATTCCCTTAAGGAGAATGTAGGGTGTGCAAATTCACTTCATGGAAAGCAAGATATTTACAATATATACACTAAACTAATAAAAAGCAAAGAATGGAAGCTTGTCTTTGTCAAAGATGAACCTTTTGTAGGAGTTGATCTCCCTCAAACCATAGTTGCAAACCTCACCCAACTGCAACCACGAAAAACTATTACCAACATGCATGGAAATGCACAAAATGATTGCAAGGTGAAGGATTGCTTCACTGTAAATTTTTCCATTGCAAGGGAACCATATGATGCAAGTGTTAGATTCATCTAACATTGGTGTCTCAGCTAAACATAGAACAACAAGGGTGAACTTTTTTGAAGATAGGCCAACACCCAAGAACAAACCTTCTATGGAGGGAAAAGAACTCACCTCACAAAAGGATAAGCCAGTGTCACCATTGTTGACCTCTTTAATGCATGAGCTAAAACAAAAGGAGAATGTTTCTAGCTCACATGGTGATGGAAAATACGTCAAAACTAATTTTTTATTTGCACAAGAAAGAACTTCCTCATGCACCTCACAAGAGAAACTTTGAAACTCGGGCATACAAACAAATTAAGCAATGAAAGCATCACTTTCTAAAAAAACTTGTGGTTGCTTAATAACTACAAAATCATTTTCATTGATGCACACTTCATCAACACAAAACTCAAATTTTTGAGACACTTCAATTGTAGAACTAAATTCTTCAAATTGTTTCTTTGTTTTCATTTCTTCTTGGCAAAAAGTTGCAACAAATTAGACTTATGGCTTGTAATGGTTTCCACGTCATTTTCTACTTCTTCATTCTTATACTATTTCCCACAAATCCGCTCTTTTGGGGGTGAAAGATTGGCATCCAAGCTTGAGAAAAATGCTTCTAAATCATCCCAAAATAAGTCCTCCACCTCAGAACTGCAGACCTCGTTAGATAGGAGATTTTCCTCCACTATAATAGGGGATACACACATCTATTGCTACTACTCCAAAACCATGGAGTTTTCTTCAACCATAAAGCCCAAACTAAGATGTTCAAAGGATTCAAATAATGTAGGTATAGCTGATATATCCTCTTCATCTTCAACAAAACAAGGAAGAGCATCAAATGAGAGGATTGATTCCTCTATTGCATCAATTTTTTCTACCTTTTTAATGCCTTGTTGCTACAAAACTATTTCATCTACAATATTTTCTTGTAACAAATCAAGACACTCATTTTCAAGAGCACATGAAGGCTCCAGAATAGCAACCTCTTCACTCCTAGCCTGAAACTACTCAATAGGAGTAAAAGGTTGAGCCTCCTCAAAGATAGGTTCTTGTGAGGAATGTAGGCTTGCAAAACTTAGGATCTCCAATATAGAAGATCTTCTTGATGGCACAAGAGGTTGAATTGGAGTTTTAAGGGGTTGATTAGGATTGTCAAAACTAAAAACCTTGTGCTTGCAAACCTCTTGCACAATAGGTTGTCTGAAACAAAAGGAGGGCTAATGGGGGTTTCAAGAGGCTTGTTAGGTTTCTTGAAACTTATAAATTTATGTTTTCTTACCTCCTCCTTAGCAGATTCTTTTATAAATGGTGGAGGTGCTTGTTTGAAACTATGCACACAAGGGGCTGCTTGAGTCTCAAGAATTTGAGCTAGGGCAAGGGAAAGCTTAATTTGTTCTTGCCTAGCAACAACATCATTTTTTGTACACTCTTCTTGTTTTTTCCTTCTTTGTGCCTCCAACTGTCACTCATACCTCCATTTAGCATCTAAATTTTTCCTACTACAAATAATGAGCTTGATGGAAAAACTCATCATGTGTTGGAAAATAACCTCCTTGCCCTTGATGGGCTTAATTAGCACACTCCTATTGTAGGTCAAACTCTTGTTGTCTTTGAAGCTCATCAATTTTTCTATTGAAATCAAACAAAATTCTTTTGATTTCGCTTGCACTCAAATTGTAAAATTTTTGAGGTTGAGTAGGAGAGGAACAAGGCTGATTTTCAATGTGATGAGTCTCTTGGGTTGCTATTACGAATATGTAGGCATCCAAGAAGATTGAGTAGGGTGGGATGGGTGGTATGCATTTTGAGAAGGTTGAGAACCCATAACAACAAGGTTATTTGGAATGAAATGGGAGGTATAACTATCCTAATATGGCTAATTGGGAGGAACAAAGCTAGCATTATCATGAAATGGTGGAGTGTAAATGTAGTTTCCATTATAATATGATATTTTAATGCATAGGAAGCACTTCAAAATTATAAAATAAGGGTACATGACTGTCCAACCAAAGATTTTGGGTACATACCAAAAGAGTCACCCAAATTGAGTTGCAAAGTCGCATTGTGCTTGAAGAACACCTCCAAATGATGAAATGTTGAAGAAGGCACCATTTCCTCAATTGCATGAAATGAAACTAGGTTGTTTGAACTAGATAATTTTGAATGGAGTCGCCATGGTGTTTGAAGATATGCGTCAAAAGGAAAAATGTGTTGAAGGAAACAACAAATTCTTCAACGGAAAGAAGTAGTCCCATCAGGCGTGCCAAAAATTGTTGTCACATGAAATTGCACCCTATTGAGCACGAAGCTCAACATTCCAATGACACAATGGAAATTACTTCAAGATGTGGGACCTTTGCGCATATGAGGTCGAATCTCCAGAGAAGGTCAACTTCCTTTTTCAATCACAGTGCAATGTGCTCGTCCAACCCAACACTTGAAAACCTACCACTAACCTACTCTAATAGCTCACAAGGGAAAAAGGGAGAAGGAATGCATGAAAGGGAAAATGAAGGTGATACACTAAGATGGAAAGGTTATTTCTTCTTGACCAATATTACACAATACATTAAAGAAGGGGACTAGAGGACACATGCAACTCTCTATTTGGTCAATTTTAGAGGTAAACATGGAGGTTAGGGTTTGATAGAGCACTAGAAGGAAGGAAAATTTCTCAACACAATAGTTGCAAACAATTTAACTCAAACATGTATACATAAAATGCAAAAAAACACTTAGAAATGAAGGTAATGAAAGATTACACATACATACAAGAGGAGAGGACTAGCAACAATAATTAACTTCATTAATGCAAAGGCATAAGCCAATCTTTATAATGGCATAGTGTAAATATAGGTCCGCAAAAGAAAAACCCCAAAGGAGCTAGATGAAGAACCTTGAAAATGAATACATTTCTTGCCTTTATAGATTAGGCATAACTGAGAAACACAAACCCAACCCTAACCCTAACTAGGGTTAGCAATGAAGCTTGTGGCATGTAAGATCAGATCCATTCATGAAGATGTGACTAAGGCACATATCCACCAATAAGTCAACAAAGAGCAATAAATGAGCATGGGTTCCCATGAAATCCAACTACAAGAGTCAGAGGATGTATTTAATGTTGTCCTTGAAGCTCAAGAATCAGATCTAGGTGCTCAAAAGTCAAATTGAGAATCAAAAAGGTCACCCATAAAAATGCATGAAAATCCACATGAAGGTCAGGGCGTCGGGCCTAAAAAAACAACTTTGCAAGTACATATGAATTAAATGGTCTAGGGGCTCAAACAAAGCACACCATTGTGGGTTGGGTGTTAGGCCTATAACTTACCAAGTGCATAAAAGAAAGAAGGAAAGAAGGAAATTGTAAAGAGAAAGGAAAGATTGAGGGTAAGAGCAAAGTCTTACCTCCGAAAGTTAGAGGTAAGGAGGAAGCCTTGACCCTGAAGCTCAAAAACATGACTTTTAGTCATTTTTTGAAAGGAAGCTATTAGAGAGACAAGAAGATGTTAAAGGGGAAGGAAAATGGCCAACACCTGAAAGGTAGGATGAAGAATGGAAAAAAATGGAGGAAGATTGACCTTCAGAGATCGAAGGAAAGACTTACCCCTTACCTCTAAAGGTAAGAGGTAAGATGAGAGAGGGAAGGTCAAAATTTGAAGGTTAATGAAGAAAGAAAGAAAATGGAAGAGGAGAGGGAATCAGTAAGAGGTAAAGGGTAAGGATGAAGGCTGAAACTTGAAAGGATTAGAGGAAAAAAGGAAAAGAAGAAGAAAGAGTGATGAAGAAAGCATGAAGGTAAACAAGTAAGTGACAACCAAAAAACTCGAAATTCTAGGACTTACCAAAATTTAGGAACCTCAAAGAAAATTCATGCAAGATGACCCCTGTAGGATTTCTTAGATTGATTATCAATGATCAAACATCAAAGGGGGGCATGAAATGAAAACAAGACCTTCACTTAATATTAACATGATCATGTATAGTTCCTCTAGAAGAAAACTCTCACTTTGAAGCATCCTGAAACAATTGATACAACATGTGAGGAATCACTGGAATACTTTGAAGATGATGAAGCTTTGAAAGAAATGTTAGGAGTTTATAATAAGTTATTTACTTCCCCTAAGAAATAAGGAGTCACTTGTGCTATGGTTAGTACTAAACAAGTGAATGAAGAAAAGGAAATCAATGATGTTGGTGATGATAAAGAAGAAAAAAATTCTGAAATTTTGTGACAAAATCACTTCCTATGGGAGATACAATAAACATACTGATGGATACATCTAATGCAAAAAGAGTAATTCAAATAGGAAAGTGTCTTGATGAGGATGAACAAGAAGATCATGCAATGTTATTACACGAATTTCATGAACTCTTTGCTTGGACTTATTCAGATATGTTGGGTATTGATGCTAAGATAGTGACACACAACATAGTTCTTGAACAAGATGCTAAAATGGTAATACAAAAGATATGCAAGATGAATCCTAAAATAGCTTTATTAGTGAAGGCTGGGATTTAAAAACTCCTTGAAGTTGGCTTTATATGACATATTGACTATTCTCTGTGGCTCTCAAACATCGTTGCAATTGTAAAACTTGATAATCATATTAGGATGTGTACAAATTTTGTGATCTTAATAAAGCATCTCTAAAAGATGACTTTCCCATTCTTAATATTGACATGATAGTATATTCAATTGTGGCACATGCTTTGTTGTTATTAATGGAAAAATTCTTAGGATATAATCAAATATTTATCAACCCTCAAGATCAATACAAGACAACATTTACTATAGCTTGGAGAACATTTTGTTGGGTGGTTATGCCTTTTGGATCAAAGAATTTAGGCACAACATATCAAAGAGATATGACATTGATATTTCATGATTACATACACAAGATTCAGGAATATTATGTTGATAATATTCTAGCAAAATCTTTAACTCAACAAGGGAATGTTAACATCTTTCAAAAAATATTTAAAAGAATATGAAAGTATAACATGAGACTGAATCCAAAAAAGTGTCTTTGGTGTGGATAGTGGAAAACTATTAGGTTTTATAGTATCTCAAATAGGCATTGAGTTGGACATGAAGAAAATTGATGCTATCATTAACATGCCACCTCCTAAAACAATTTATCAGTTGCATACCCTACAAGGGAGAATTCAAGCTATCTGTCGTTTTGTAGAATCCTTAGCAGACTGAACATTACCCTTTACACAACTCCCTAAGAAAAAAGTTGAGTTTAAGTGGAATAAGGATTTCAAATAGGCTTTTGAGAGTTTGAAAGATTATCTCGTCACTCCACCTTATTTATAGCCATTTTTGCAAGAAAGATAATTTATCCTTTTTACAGTAGCATCAACCCATGCTCTAGCAACATTGTTGGCTCAACAAGACAATAGTGGTAGAGAACGTCTCATTTATTACATTAGCCAAACTTTGATTGATTATAAAACATGATATACAACGATAGAAAAACAATGTTTGGCTCTTGCATTTGTTACTAGTAAATTGAGACATTACTTGCAAAACGTGGAAATTCATGTTATGACAAAGTTTGATCCTTTAAAACATCTTTTTTCTAAAACTGATTTATCCAAATGTTTAGCTAAATGGGTTATGTTGTTAACTGGGTTTGATGATAAATTTGTCTCTCAAAAGGCAATCGAAGGACAAGCCTTAACCGACCGTTTAGTTGATGCTCCTTCTCACCTAGTGTTACTTAATATAGAATCGTTCCCTAATGGAAGTGTGTTGAGTATCGAAAAAGAAAAATAAACATGGGAATTGTATTTTTATGGTTCTAAGTGTCGAACTGGCTTCGAAGCTGGGATTAAAATAATTCCTCCCTCTAGTAAGCCTATTCCATTATCCTTTCATCTAAACTTCCTATGTACAAATAACATTGCAAAGTATGAAGCTTTAATCATTGGTATACGTGCAACGTTAGCCTTAGGTGTTCAACATTCAATGATTCTCAATTATTCATTAAAAAAATAAATGGTTCATATCAAGCAAAGCATGGAAAACTCATGTGATAAAAAGACCTTACAATGACATTATTATATAAATTTGAATCATATACCATTGACAACATATCATGAAAGGATAATCAACATGTAGATGCAAGGGAAAGTGTTGCTTCCCTTGTATCTTCTGAAGATCCTTTTGTCAATTTCACATTTGCAATCCAAACAATCTTAAAACCATCAATTGATGAGAAAGTTAAAGAAGTGTTATTAACTGATGTCAAAAACTCTAGTGAATGGTACACAATGATATTCAATTACTTAGAAGAATGTACCTTTCCTGAGCCTACAACTAAGAACGCTCGAGATCATCTTCGAAAACTTGCATCTAAGTATATAATTCTAGCGGGCGTTCTATATAGACGATTGTTTGACAGTCTCTTGCTTAGATGTCTTCAACAATCCAAAATCCCTATAGCACTTGAAGAAGCTCATGCAGGTGCTTGTGGAGGAAATTTTGGAGGTAGATCGTTAGTTCAAAAATTAATCCGCATAGGATATTATTGGAGACGTATGGAACAAGATTATTTTTCTCATGTAAGAAATATCACAAATGTCAAAAACTCAACAATTTGATCCATGCTCCCACATTCGAGCTTTGTTCCCAAGTTCCTATTTTTCCATTCTCAATTTGAGGTTTGGATCTTATTGGAAAAATATCACCACCCTCTTTTGATAGACATATATTCATAATTACCACAACAAATTATTTCACGAAGTGGGTAGAAGTTATCCCCATTCGTTCCACAACAACTGATGCAATATGTCATTTTATATTAGAACACATTATTGCTCACTTTTTTCTTCCTTCCACATTAGTTTTAGACAATGGAACTCCATTTAAGAACAATGACGTGAAGAAATTTTTGGAAACATTTCATATTCAACATCTCTTTTCAACACTATATCACCCACAATTAAATGGTCAAGTGAAATCAAATAACAAGACTCTTGAACAAATCTTAAGGAAAATAGTAAGTAAGCATAATAAAGATTGACACACTCAACTAATTTATGCATTATGGGCTTATCGTACAAGTATTAGAACATCTACAAGAAACACTCCCTACAACCTTGTTTATAGTGCATCAACTTGAAATTCCTGATGAACAACATATCAATGCTCTTGAGCACCTCCAACCTTATTCCAAATGAATGCAATGTAGTTATAATGATCATTTCATCCCTCACAAATTTAATAAAGGTGACTTGGTGCTGTATGAGAATCAACGTAACATAAATTCCCCTCTGAATGGAAAAGGAAAATTCAGCCCTAATTGGCTAGGACCTTATGTAATTGAAGAAAATTATGAGTTTGGTGCCTATACATTAATGGAAATGGACATTACACCTCTAAAATAACCTATCAATTTTGTGCATTTGTGTCAGTACTACACCTAACATCATCTTTGAATAGTATGTTATTAAAGCAGTGTTGTTAGATTAAGTAGATGGTATTCTATTTTTATCTCACATTACTTCATTATTTGACAAACAATCTTAGTATTTCTTAGAGTCTAAAGTAATTATTCAAGTTAGTTTTAATTGTTACTTTAGTTTTCATACTATTCAAATTCATCTTGTGTGTTGTGTTAGATTAGATCCTTATAAACATTTAGTTTTCTCAAAGTTATATCATAAGTGCATTTAATTTAACATAACATACTCAATCGCAATGTACTATCTAACATAAACTTAAGAGTTTTAATTAGATCACATAAACATTAGATCATGGAGAAATTTATTAAATACTCTAAAGATTATTTAATAAATCACATTGACATCTAATTCAAGATAAGAACAAAACATAAATGATCATATATTATGCATAAAGAGTTTAAGTACATATAATTAGAAGTACAATGCTAGTGGGGTCTATGACTGCTAGACCCCTCAGGGCCTGGTGTTGGCACCCATCAAGATACAGTAGAATGTGATCATGATCTTCTCATTGACGCCTATAGGCCCTGTACCTCTCCAGTCGCTCTTGCCTCCCATATGAGTGCCCTGATGCATTCCCACTCTATGTGGTCTCTATTTGCCCACACCTTGGTAAATTCCTCCTATAGCCTTGAGATGTCTACTTGTAGGGCATCCTCCATCCTTCTATCAGTTAGAACTTGAGATGGTCGAAGTGTTAAAAGCTCTGCTAGAGCTTGGTCAACATGTTTCGTGGCACTCTTGTATGTCAAGCCCAATCTAACTACTGACTTGAAGATGTTTGCATGTTGCCCCATGGAAGGTGGGGATATGTACTCTAAGGGTATATCATCCTTTGTGTGCAATGGAAGCACTATCTCAGTGGCCACTCATTGGTAGAGCTCATGCCAATTTCATGTAGACCTTGCAAGATGGAAATTATAAAAGGATATCGGTACACATCATGACATATATATAAAGCATATACATAAAGAAAAAAGCATAATGAAAGCACAAATATCACATCATCACTTGATCTCTAGTCAACTAGCCAGTGTATAACCATGTAGCAATAGTCCCCTCTTGTTCTAAAAGTGTGGATGGCCCACTACTATTGGCCTCCCCATGCTCATGAATGTGGATCTCTAGTGTGGCTTCTACATGTGCTTTGGTGACCTGTGTAGGAGGTGAATCTCTCCTCTTGGGAGAAACTGGATCCTCATCTATCTCATCAGTGTCCTCACTAATAGACTAGGTATCCTCATCCTCCTCATCTAGAAATATTTCATGAATTGTATCATCATCATCATCTATATCTCTTCCGACCTACAGGTATGTGTAGGATCATCATGGAAAAAATAGGCCCTTAAGTGGCAAAAAAATCAGAAAAATCAGAGTTAGGAAACTTGATGTAAAAATTTGAATAAGTTATCTATATTATTTCAAAAATATGTAAGAATAGAATTTGTAGAAAATTTAATTTAGTTTCTAAACTACTAGTTTTATTTTAAAAGAAAAAAATTATTTGGTGAAAATTTGAAATTGCAATGTAGTAGTACTTAAATTTCAGGAAAGAAATAAGGTGTATGTTTGACCACCCTAACCACAATAAAATGATAGTATTTTTTATAATATTTTAGATATAAGTAGAGGAATCATGCCGAATGTGATGCATATTTTTTGTAATTTTTTCCCAAATAAATAATAAATTATGATTTTTTCTTACAACTTTTAAAAATATAAAAACTCGTATGTTTGACCACCTTAACTTGGTCAAACTTCATGATTTTTTTTTTTTAAATCCTATAGTATGCCAAGCATATAATGTGATGCATGTTTTAGATTCAAAAATGTGATACCATTTGAAAGCTATAGATGTTTTCAATCAACCTATCAATCAAGGCTTTAGTCATAATTCAAATAGAAAATGAATAATAATTATTTATTAAACTCAAAGTAAATCATAATTTATATTGGTGGAAAGCTAAGAATCTCCTTTAAAACCCTTTTCGTTTCATCATTTTGGGTTAAAAAAAAGTCGTCAGCCACATACCCTACAAATACCCATCATATTGCCAACTTTTGGCCCATCGTGATCCTGCACATACCCCTGCTCATTATCCCTATCATCTCTGGGGTCTAGAAGAGATCTTGCATGGCACATAGGGTGATGTCTAGGAAAGGCATGGGATGGTCGTGCTCCAACCCACCATCAGTCGTAAGCTCATGTGGTGCCTACGTCATTAGCATCAGAGATTGGTGGCATATCATGGTCCTCATCCTCTGAGTCACTAATGCAAAAATCCTCAATAATAAGACAATGAGTGTCTCCAAGTCTAGGGAAACTCTATGTTGATCATAGAAACCTGGGTCAAGCCCATGGTGGAACTTGTATTTGACCAAACTAGCTCATGACACGATCATATTAGAAAGGTCTCACTATATAGTCATGTCACCCTAGAAAAAATTGATCCTACTGAAGTTTGACTAGCTCATGTCTCTCGTATGCTCATTGTGGTATCCTAAGATATGGTCTCCATGAGATATCACCCTCATCCAATCAATCGAATCTAACACGCTAGTGAAGCAAATCACCTTCCTATCATGCCCACCTCAGTGGATAACTGTAGACTCATGGGAAGCCCATGACCACTATCATAGGATAACTTGTGGGTCTAGTGCATGTGATATGCTTGATACACCGCACTTGTAAGAGTGTACAATGCACTATACAATCCAACTCCTAGTAAGAAAATCACCCTAGATCATAGTACAAATGTGTCAGCATACTGCTACCCCCAATGTAGATGATCTTATGTTGCTCCATGTACCGAATAATGTGAATTAATCCTCCATCTAGGTGCGCCCCTTGTCTATCAAGAACTAGTGTGAGTGTTGTAGTAATGATCATAATCCATCAGAGTACTAGATTCTATGTGTGTAGTATCCATCTAAGCTCAATGCAAGGCTTGATGCTTGACTCCTGGATGAGGTGCCCTAGATAATACAAGATATCATCTTGCATCTCTTCATGTGTCTGCTCATTGGCCAAGTGCACAACCTCACCTCGGATGGGTAACTGTAAGATGTGGTGTATGTCCTCTAATATAACATTCATCTCCTTGGTAGGTAGATGAAAGGTGCAAGTGTCGACATCCCACCTCTCTACTAGGGCTAGCAACATGGCATCATGATATCTCATTGGTGGCATGGCATACACCCAGAATAATCTTGTATCCTATAGAATACTGATCTCATCCTCTGATAGTCATGTGATGAGGTCTCAGAGGAAACAAAACCGTTTTCCTTTGATATGATGTTGGGCTCAAGGAGGGATCTAAATGATAAAATAAGAAAAGTAAATCCTAAATATATTCATTAATAATTTTCTTAAAAAGTAAACTAAAGTTGCTCTAGGAAACATGGGACATTTTTGGACAAGGGGTCCTAGAAAATTTAGACACTTCTAGATACTTTGCACCAAAGTGGGACACTTTGCAACAAAGATGGATGCTTTGTGAGTATTTCCTAGGGTCCTAAAAATACTAAAAATACATGAAAAAGCATTGTAAATGCACAAAAATTAAGACAAAGTAGTGAAGAATCCACTCACCATAGGTTGGATCGCACCTCGTGCCACTTTATTACAAGGAACATCAAGTTTGGGAGGTCTATAATTTTGTATGCTCAGCATCCTGGATCACTCTACACCAAGGTAATTGCAAAGAGGTAAATGTAAAAATGAGATTAAAATGTCATTTTCATTCACATATACCTAGTTTAATTAAAAATATATATTTTACTTTAGCTATATTTCATTCAAATCAACATATTGGGGTCTAGAGAACTTCATTTTCGATGTTGTTTGTTGCGTTTGGTTCCACTCCTAATCTCATAAATTGTTTGTCATTATGTGGTATGGTACTTGTAAATACCCTATGCTAATACTTAGGTATTTTGATGTGGTTTCATGGCCACCCTAATTCCACATCCATAACGCAAGCAAAATCTGGGGGCATACATCTACCCTAGAATTCGATTCTTTGTAGAAGTTCGATAAGAGGATTTTTGAGTGACTAACAAATTTGTGTTGCAAGATGCAGTTCCTAACATTGTGGTTTTGTAGATAACTATAGTGGGAGCTTCATTCTCCCTAATTAATCTATATGCGTATCATTTTTATATAGTTTATTATTAGAATTCTTTTAGCTTGCATATGCACGTAGGGCCATATGGCCACTAAAGTGGGGGCTAAATGTATTGTAGAAAATTATACCCCTTTCTAAGAGAAAGTATAATTCACACTTATTTGGACCTATTTTGGCGACCTCTTCATTAATGTATTTCAAAATATCATTAAGAGGCACCTAATACCCCTTTATTATGTATCCCAAGGCCTATTTTATCTAAATTTATTTAATTGCTGATACCACAACCCGCATTGAATAAATGCTATGAATTAAATTAATACCCTGACATTTATGGAGTCCTGAAGTTTTAGGTCAGGACCCATTTGTCCATGGGCGAATGGGTCCTCATTAGGTGCCTTAAACTCAACTTTGGATATGTTTTTGGTGGCATTTCAAGCTCTCAAATTCAAATTTCACATGCCAATTTTGAGATCTGATAATTAGGAAATTAGAAAGGAAGCCTATAAAACTAAGTCTCACATTCATTTTACACTATACAAGGAAGATAATTTCACATGAGATCAAGCATTCATATTCAAGAGCAAGGATAATTCAATCAAGCATTCAAAAATGAAGTCTTGGAGCAGCATTTGAGTTGTTTTTGCATGTCTTCAAGCTCATTTTGATATCAAGATCAATCATTGCCAAAGGATTGATGGTAGATGCCTATAGAGGATCATGATGGATTCTAGGTTTTGGGAGATGCATAGTAAATTCAACCAATCCTAATGACTTGTTTCCTAAGTGCTTCCATCTTATATTATCTTTATACTTTTTATCCTAAAGGAAGGTATAATCAAATTTGACTTATTAGGGTGATTTAAGGTCTCCCAAAGTAGGTCTTCATCATTGTGCATGTTCATTTAGGGATCCTATTCTAACACACTTGAGTAGGGTTTCTTTGCATCATTTGTTTCTTAATCTTAGACACAATTAAAGTTAATATTGTACACACATCTTATTTTTGAGATCTATGTTTTCAATCAAGGTTTAATTACCAAACTTGGGGTTTGATCCAACCAAACCCCTATCCACCAACAAACAACAATCTTGATCAGTAACCCCTATCCTCTCAATTTTTCAGAAACTTTGTTGGTTCCTTTAGTTTTATGCATAATCTATTAGATCCAAGTTGTAGATTACATTTTGGAGTTTATTTTTATTTTTAATCTTTCTCCCCAAAGTGTTGTTTGACCTAGACCCCCGTCCTTGCGAAAAAAGGGAAATTTGTAGATTCACACTTTGACTTGATTCACCTAAGGGTTGATAGTCATTTCGTTGTGTGGATCTCATTTCTTAATGAAATAAGAGTAGGAACCCTTTTCCCTCTTTGGATTCACTTTTCCATTTTTGGAAACCCTAGGAACCCCCTATTTTTCTTTGTTTTAGATACTACAACTATCACATGGCAAGGATAAAAACAAACAAAAGTTAATCTATCACATGCTCATAGTGATTCGAATAAGGATGAAATTGTGTCAATACCTTCTTTAAAGCACAACATTCATCAGTAACATGTCTAGAAGTGTTCTATGGTATACACAATAAGACATGTTTGTACTTTTTCCTTTTTTATCTTCTCATTCGTGAATAAGTTGTAATGTGATAAGTCCTAGGTTAAGAAGTGTTTGTAAGGCCTTTTTCAGTCTTGGTTATAGTATGCAAAAAATGTAGCTTCTTAAGATTACAAGGTTTATGTTTCTTACTTGATTGACCAACTATTTGATGTGGAGGTGGAGGATCTTGATAAACTAACCCTTAGTAACTTTTTATGGTGTTTGCTCCAAAAGGTAGTGGATTTCATGCTCATTGTTAATGTCACGTCCTTGCTTTTTCAAGATCAGTCCTAAAGCCTTTTCCATAAGTTTGTTTCAAGTCAATGGGTGTGTTTTTGATCTTATGATCATATGATAAAGTTTTGGTTGATGCACTTTCCTTGTGATTATTATGGATGTGTTTCATCATACATCTTGTTTGAGGTATGCTTTATGGTTCAATTTTTGGAAATAACAAAGTGAATGTTTCAAGTGGTGGCATGGTAGGATGTTGTTGGTGATGAGCCCATTTATTAGCTATTTTTTGTTATCTTTATGCCTCTTATAATACATTCCTAAGAAAACTATTCCTACAGTATGCCATCTTTTATATCTATTAATAGATCTTGAAATTGGTTAAAGTATATGGAAATGCAATTATAATATGATGGTATTGCTTTAACCAAAACACTTATTTTGAGGGGGGGAAATTGGAAATTACCCTTCCATATACACATTGATGCTTCAAATTTTGCTATTGGAGAAGTTTTGGGGTAGAAAGAAGGTACTAAAGAATATGTTATTTATTATATTAGCAAGAACTTGTAGGGAGAAAAGCTAAATTGCACTATTATTAAGAAATAAATGCTAGTGGTAGTATATCCCATCAACAAATTCAGGCATTACACTTTTGGATATGTGGTTTTTGTCCACACAAATCATACAAATATAATATCTTTATGAAAAAACCTATGGTAGGGGGTAGGATAGTTAGATGGCTTCTCCTTCTACAAGAATTTGATATCACAATAGTGGACAAGCTTGGGAAGGCTAATGTAGTAGCAGATTTTCTATCAAGGTTTCCAACACAATTAGCAAAAGGGGTGATAGATGACTCATTTCCAGATGAGAATTTCTTTGCTCTTAATGTACATACACCCTAGTATGATGATATTGCAAATTATTTACTGATAGGGTAGATACTAGCACACTTTCTCAAAAGGAAAAGAGATAACTAGTGCACAAGTGTTTTCCATATTCTTGGGTTTTTGGTTATCTCTTCTACATGGGCCTAGAAAACATCATGAGAAGGTGTATAAGAGAAGGTGAAATCTTTGATATTATGAAGGCTTGCCATGATGAGCCTTGTGGGGGTCATTTTGTAGCCAAAAGGACAACATTCAAAATCCTCACAATAGGCTACTATTGGCCAACTTTACATAAGGATTCTATCAAGTACACAAGAAGCAGTGACAGATGCCAAAGAATGGGTAAGCCAACCAAAACTAATGAAATGCCTTTATAGACACAATTGAAATTAACACCCTTTGAAAAATGGGGTGTAGATTTCATTGGGCCAATTTCACCTACATCTAACAACAAGGAGTACATTGTGGTTTGCATTGATTATCTAACCAAGTGGGTGGAAGTGAAGGCATAGCATTTTGCTAGAGATGAAAATGTTGCTAAATTTTTGTATGAAGAAATTTTTACTAGGTATGGAGTAACTAGGGAAATATTCATTGATCAGGGTCCACAATTTACTTTAGATCTCATTACAAAATTGGTTGAAGAATATGAAATAAGGCACAAAAATTCAACACCATATCACCCACAGGCCAATGGCCAAGTGGAGGTTACAAACAAGAAAATTGAGAGCATTCTAACCAAGACAATGTAGCTACATAGGAAATATTGGGCTGCTAGATTACCAGAAGCAATATGGGCATATAGAACTACATGGAAGATAACAACTGGTTTCACCCCCTATGAACTAGAATATGGCAAAACAACAGTTCTCCCAATAGAATTTGAGTATAAAACACTCATAACAACATTGGAATTGGACATGGACCTCACATTAGCATAAAAGGAGAGATTGCATAACTTAAATGGGCTGGATGAAATTAGGATGGAAGAAATGCGTCATACAAAGATAGTATAGAAATAAAGGATAAAATGGCATGGCCAATATATAAAGACAAAAGGAATTCAATGTAGGAGATTGGGCTTTATTGTATGATTCAAGGTATAAAGATTTTAAAGGAAAACTCCAATGTAGATGGTTGGGACCATATGAGATAAGCCAAGTTTTTCCTAATGGGGCAGTAAAGTTGGAGACCATAGATGTAGTAAGGTTCTCACTATTGGTTAATGGCCACAGATTGAAACTTTATAAAATAAACTGATATAGAAAGAGGATTTCATTATTTCTCTCATTCAGTCTTATTGTCTAGTTAGTGATCTAGATACAAGTTCAAGAACACACAATGATGACTCAACAATAGACGTACCATGTTATTCAAGTGACTTAGTGGGTTGAGCTACACAGCTCACCCCCTGAGGTCACACACAATTAATTTACTAATCTACCTCATATGCACACACAACATGGTTCCAATGACACACATTTGTTTTGCAACATTTTCCATATTGTAGTATGGTCCTATAGCACATTACACATGAATTGTCAAATTTTAGTTGGGACCTGTTGTCGAAGGAACCTGCAACACTTTCTGTCTAAAAATTTCAAAAAATTGGCACCACATTAATTGCAAATTATCACTTTTCACTTTACTTTTTCATCACATGTAGCAAAAAAACATGTCATATCTGTACATGCAGCATGCTCATTTCATTTCATGATGTCTATTTCAAATTTGAAGAATTTGTACTATCACATCAACTTCTCTCATCGACACATTTCACCTCATTTCAAACCATGTTCCAGCCCGTCACTAATTTCACACTTAATTTATTCATTCATTGTAATTAAATCATGTCAAATCAACATCATGCAATGGATAATCTTCATATAAGTTTCACACACATGAAATTTTAGTTCATAATATTTGACAAGTACGCATACTACACAACCATTATTAACATGGCTTTTCATTATGATTCAATACATACTTACATTAAATTTAGCATACATTTTACTTATTACTTCAATTTTCATACTTTGCAATTATTATGTTTTCCTATTTTTTTGAACTTGAAGTGAGGACACTTCAAGAATTTATGTTTAGGGGAAGGGTAATACATAAGCCAAATTTTAGTTTCTGTCGCCACCAAAAAGCCAAAGACAAAACCAATGAGAAAACATACAAACCTTATTATCATGCCCTGACTTGCACTTATAATCTTTTCCTGTCAATTCTAGTTGAAAATTTCCTATTCAAAACCTTTCAAGATTATAGAAGCTAGATAGAGGAGAAAAGGGAAAAGTGATTGAAATTGTTGAAAGAAAGGTGCATGTAAGAGTAATAGAAACTTGGGTTGGTGGGTTGTTAAGATTAAAATTTGAGTTAAATTTTTAGAGTTCTTGAAGAGTCTTTTTTATCAAAAATAGAATACATCACCATGGGAGGTGAAACCATTATAAGGGAGCTAGGTGCACATAAAAAGATATTGGAAGATGCATTAGTGTTACACATTTTCACAAGGGTAGGACGGCTAGATTATTTTCTAAATTTGAAAAAATTTGATGATGATATAACTAGAATATTTGTAGCCACATTGGAGCATGATGAAGTTGTTATAAAAGGATGATTATCACTAGATGCTTCAAAATGGGAAATTACAAAAGTATCTATTTTTCCTAGGACTTGAGCTGAATTTCCAGTTCGAGCAGATGTAGTGGCAGTAAGAGAAGAATTTTGTGAGCAAGGAGAAAACATGGATTAGAAGAATTTTGTGAGCAAGGAGAAAACATGGATTCATGATCCCAAGGTACTAAAATACTTTCACTTCCATGGGTTTGGGCTTCCTGTGCCTCATACATCATCAGGTACCTCACATGTGATGGTAGGTTATCACTTCTTTACACTGTGCATTTCAAATTATTAAGCTATCTTCGTCATAATAGGCTTGTTAATGTGCAAAATTAACTCTACAACTTGTTAAAGAGGATGGTATCTAAATATCAAAGGAAATGGAATGATTCAACTCTTTCCCATAATTGTGTAATAGCCTTGTTAAAAAAAATAAATTCTTAGAATTGATTACCCAGAGGAATCTTGGGAAGACTTTCTGAAATGTCAGGACATCAATAGTATACTAAAGCAACCTACAATTCCTAAAAACCTAGAACCATCAATTGAACTTATAAGAGAAACCCCTCTTGGTTCAACGGTTACTTCACCTACCCACAACCAAGGTGAACCTAAGGAGCATAATGTACAAGAATCATCACCTGAAGCATCTTGGAAATCTGCAGCAAAGAAGACCCAATCCACCTCTAAGACACCTAAAGATAAGAAAAAGGGAGGTATCCCTTCTACACCTTCAAAGGTGCAAAAGAAAAAGGAAACATAGAAAGATACATCTACTACACCTAGGCATTTAGGCTGGTCGAAACATAAAGGTGTTATGAGGGGAGCATAGGGAAACCAGAAGAGGAATTGAGGGGTAAAGAGACAAAACAAGAAAACATTATAATGGTTGACATTGACTCAAAAAAAAAAGGAAAATGCTCCTAAGAAGGTGCATGTTATTTCCAAAATAAAATGGTATGTGTCCACCTCTAAATCAAACTCATAGGATGTATTTATTGTTTATAAAACCAAGAGAAGAGCCTCAAACAACCCTAACAATGAAGGTTTTGAATAAACAATAGGTTGTGATGATCAAACTTTAAAGGATGAGGAAATATTTTTTAGGAAGGAATTAGAAGAACTAAATTAGAAACAATTAAGCAGATAGAAGAACAAGTGAAAATTTATGAACAAAAGGATAGAGGGAGATGAAGATTCAAGAGATGGATGAGAAATTATAGGCATATGGACATGGGGAAAAGCTAGACCTGTTGGCACAACTTTCCATAGTTAAAATATGGGATACGCAACTTGCAGTAGAGAATAGTAGACTCCCTTCTATCAAGACTCCAACTCATCACACCACTCTATCTCTTGGGTATCAGTTATGGAAATTTGTAATGCATTTTCACAAGAAAAGGAAAAATGGAGAAAAGAAAGAGAAACCCTAATTACAAAGCATGTCAAAGAGCTGGAAGGGAAAGAAATTGAGCTGAATAAATTACTAGTCAGAGTGGAGGAAGTAGCAGATAAATTTGCTCAAATCATTAGATGGAGACCCCCAACAAGAAATTATGCATTGTTTTTGCAAGAGAAGTTTTGAAGTTTTTAGTTTAGTAGGCTAATAAGTAATCAATCAGTTGGAATGAGCAGGAAATATGATTTTATTAATGTTTTTGTTGACTCCAAACTAGATGAACAAGATCAACTTTGTGAGTACTATCTGTACAATTATGTAGTTCTTGATTAAACAGAGTGGAACCCCTTCATGTTTTTGGGGGATTTACATGTCAAAGCACTACCATCTTACTTTAGAATAAAGGTTTTAGGGGTGAAATTATGGAAGAATATGAGGAGAGAGAGAAATCTATTGCTCTCCCAGTAAGGAAGGAATCAAATGACCCTAATGCCATCATAAATGAATGGTTACAACTTCTAAAGTACAAAGGACCAGGAGGAAAGATCATGAGATTGAGGATGCAAGACTATAACAGGATGCATAAACTAGCAGTTGGATTGGTTCATCAAAGTTATAAGTATGTGCAGCAAAGATGGGACAACTTGAATCCATAACTATAAAGGAAAGACCCAAATTCAATATACAACTTCATGGCTATGCTTGAAAGAGTGTGCAAGTATATGGATATTGTTGGTAACCTTGCACTTAAATGGCTATCATTAACATTTCAACCACCTATCCTTCTTTATCTAGTACCACATTGGATAGGGGGTAATATGGAAGAATGTGAGTAGACTGAACTTACCTAGATGAAGGGGCTTTCATGTTACAAGGGATTCTACCTGAAGCAAATCAAGGGAGTAAATACTATCATGGACCTTGTAGAGATTACACTGCACTATAATTTGACCCCCTAGTTTATTTTCTTGAGGGAAAGCAAAAGGGTAGTTGGGGGTGAGTGATGAGCCCATTTATTAACTAGTTTTTGTTATCTTTATGCTGCTTATAGGACATTCCTAGGACAATTATTTGTACACTATGACATCTTTTATGTCTATTATACAAACCTTGAACTTGGTTAAAGTATATGGAAATGCAATTATGATATGATGGTATTGCTTGATTTGTATGTGAATGTGTATGAATTATAATTAATATTTGTGTTTAATCATGATAGTTAGTATTGTGTATGCATTTTATGAACTAACCCCTTGTAGCTTAAGAAGACATTGTAGCCCGTAACAACTATTGAATGCAAACCGTAGTCGAAGAAGTTCCTAGACAACAAAACATGGGATGTTCCTAAATTCATTGAATGTAATAACTACATGGAGACACCTGATGAAGACAATCGTGTATCATTATGAAAACAATAAATGCATTGAAGAAAGAGAACCCTGTTATCATTAGGATTATGACGTAATTGATGTTATGTTCCACGTTTCAATTGTGTTATTGCAGAGTTCTAATCCTATTTGGATTCTTATTTCTTTTCAATTGCAAATTCGATATCTAAATCTTAATTACATTCTAATATCTATGAGATTCGTGATTAATAATTTCAATTTAGAGTTATGTTCTGAATAAACTCCCTCATGCATGTATATAGCCAATTGTTGAGTCTTTATAATGGAGATTTGATTAGTCTTTCAATGTGGATATGGTTATCAAACACTTTTTTGTTTTCAATTGTTATTACATAGACATGTTGATTGTTCAATTATGGTTTTTTTAATACAATCTTTGAGCAGTATTTCATGTGATATTTTGGAATGAGTAATGAATGATCTTGAGTTGATATGGTTGAGTTGAACCTGAAGATTTATATTTGGTTTAGTTTAGTGGATACAACCATCTGAGCAAGGGCCACTCAAGTACCGCCCTTCACTACATTTACAGTTTTTATTTATGTTACATTGTTACTTCATAATTGCATAATCAATTAAGATAGATTCTCATATCAAGTTATCCATAATTGTTTTTCATGTTCATGATTTCATTTATTTATTTGTAGTACTCCGGAGTGTAGAATAGGTTCAATTGTTAGTTTCTAGTTAGTTTCAACATTTTACCTATTAACGATAGTTTAGTCACAGACTACGCTATAGGTACCCGTAGCCAAAGAACCAACTTTACTTATTTCATTATTAATAATTTTTCTAGTTTTCCAACAAGCATAATAACTTCACTAGGATAAATTAGGTAACCTCAGGTCTTTGGAAGCACATACAGTGCCAACACCATCAAAAACCTACTAGCCCTAGTTGATAATCTAATGAAAGTCTTTTCAATGTCAAGTGGACTTGATGCAAGGGCATCCAGAAGAATTCAAAAACTTGAGGCAGTTGATAGTGAAGTTATAGAGTACCAAATTATTGCATTTGATGGCCAGTTCAGTATACTGATGATCAGAGGGTGTGGATTAAAGGGTTTTATTTCGAGCATATCTAGTGTCTCCATGTTAAGTTTAAGAGGTTCACATGAAGATTTGATCGAGTTATGAATGTCTATGTTCTGATAGTTGTTCAATCGTTCTAGTTGGTGAACCTGAAAGGAGATGATGTGATTCTGGTAATTTAAGTTGTTGTGGATGTTTTTGTTGTGATTCGTGATGCTCATGGATGTTTCTAGATTGTGTGTTGTTGGTCCACATCGATCGTTGTTCTCACGATTGGTGATTTTCCTTTGTGAGTTCATGTTTTCTTGTTCTTGGCTAACAGGGTGTTTGTAGCGTGTTGTGGATCTTTGAGGAATAAATTTTGAAGGTGTTTCATGTTCAAAGATGTTTTTGGTCCTTTCTTTATTGTGGCCAACATTGGTTTGTTCACGTTGTAAATTGTTTATTGTTTGAGGCTAACCTATTTAAGTTTGCACGTTATCTTACTAGCTATTGTGAGGCAGTTGATAGTGACGTTACAGAGTACTGGATTATTGCATTTGATGGCCAGTTCAGTATACTAATGATCAAAGGTTGTGGATTAAAGGGTTTTTTTTCAAGCATATCTAGTGTTTCCAAGTTAAGTTTCAGAGGTTTTCATGAAGATTTGATCGAGTTATGAATGTCTGTGTCCTGACAGTTGTTCAATCATTCTAGTTGGTGAACCTAAAAGGAGATGATATGATTCTAGTAATTTAAGTTGTTACAGATGTTTTTGTGGTGATTTGTGATGCTTGTGGATGTTTCTAGATCATGTTTTGTTGGTCCACATCAATTTTTGTGCTCGCAATTGGTGATTTTCCTTTGTGAGTTCATGTTTTCTTGTTCTTGGTCGATAGGGTGTTTGTAGCGTGTTGTGGATCTTCGAGGAATAAATTTTGAAGGTGTTTCATGTTCAAAGATGTTGTTTTGGATCCTTGATTTATTGTGGCCGACATTGGTTGGTTCACATTGTAAATTGTTTATTGTTTGAGGCCGACCTATTTGAGTTTGCACATTATCTTACTAGCCATTGTATTTAGGCTAACATTTTAAGGTTTAGATGATTAGCGGATGATATAAATAGAAGAGAGGATTTGTTACAAGACGACAAGGGGAGATGGATCAGTAAGGTGCTCGATAATGTGAATTATGAAGCATGGTGACAAATTATTTTGATCTGGAAGGATCTCAGAGCAGAAGGAGTGTGGAGCAGAGCCAAAGGAGTTGATGAAGATTATTATCATTTTAGTTATTTGTAATCCCTGGGCTATGACCTAGAATCTGTTAAGCCTGAGAGGCATATGTAATGTGTTTTGAGATTATAATATAATGAGGAATGAGATTTGAAGGTTGGGTTTTTCCCTGTTAGGGTTTTCCTAGGATAAATCTTGTGTATGGTGTTCACAAATATCTTTTATCTTTCTGTGGATTAGCTATTAATTTCTGTTGCATATCTGTTGTCGGAATGGAGTTGGTTATTTAGGCTGCAAGGCTAGATAATCCTTAATTGGGACCTCCTACCTTGATTGCATCAGATGGTATCAGAGCTGGTTAGCGAAGTAAATGTGAATGAAGGAATAGAAAAGGATTATGATCTTGAGGCAACTTGTAGAGAAGGCTTGCTCAGACCACCGACCAATGAGGCAGTGTAAGGCTTGCAAGTAGACTGTCGAACCTTGACCATGACAAGATGAAGAACTTGAGGTAACTTGCAGGTGTTCTTGCTCAAACCGTTGATCAGTGAGGTAGTGCAAGGCTTGGAAGTAGACCACTGAACCAATTCAAAGAGAAGAACTTGAGGCAGTTTTGCAGGGTGGACTTGAATAGAACACTGACCTTGAGGCAATTGCAAGTACCTGTAGACAGATCGCCGAACCAATTCAAAGAGACAACATTGGATTTGACACATAACAGACCAAAGTGAAGAGGATCACTTTTCAAATAACCTTGAGAGTTTGATGTAGGGGCATTCAGAAGCATTCAAAAAATTGAGGCTGTTCACAGTGAAGTTACAAAGTACCAGAAGATTATTGCATTTGATGGCCAGTTCAGTATACTAATGATTAGAGGTTGTGGATTAAAGGGTTTGTTTTTGAGCATGTCTAGTGTTTCCATGTTAAGTTTCAAAGGTCTACATGAAGATTTGATCGTGTTATGAATGTCTATGTTTTGAGAGTTGTTCAATCATTCTATTTGGTGAACTTGAAAGGAGATGATGTGATTCTAGTAATTTAATTTGTTGCAGATGTTTCTGTGGTGATTCGTGATGCTTGTGGATGTTTCTAGATCATGTATTGAT
This sequence comes from Sequoia sempervirens, assembly GCA_007258455.2. Classification (NCBI taxonomy): domain Eukaryota; kingdom Viridiplantae; phylum Streptophyta; class Pinopsida; order Cupressales; family Cupressaceae; genus Sequoia; species Sequoia sempervirens. The sequence goes on from VDFB02178788.1 coordinate 35,491, forward strand.
GGTCCACATTGATCATTGTGCTCGCGATTGGTGATTTTCCTTTGTGAGTTCATGTTTTCTTGTTCTTGGCTGATAGGGTGTTTGTAGCGTGTTGTGGATCTTCAAGGAATAAATTTTGAAGGTCTTTTGTGTTCAAAGATGTTGTTTTGGGTCCTTTCTTTATTGTGGTCGACATTGGTTGGTTTGCATTGTAAATTGTTAATTGTTTGAGGCCAACCTATTTGAGTTTGCACGTTATCTTACTTGTCGTTGTATTTAGGGTGACATGTTAAGGGTTAGATGATTGGCGGATGATATAAATAGAAGAGAGAGGATTTGTTACAAGATGACAAAGGGGAGATGGATCAGTAAGGTTCTCAATAGTGTGAAGTATGAAGCATAGTGACAAAGTATTTTTATCTAGAAGGATCTTAGAGGAGTGTGGAGCAAAGCCGAAGGAGTTAATGAAGATTGTTATCATTTGAGTTATTTGTAATCCCTTGGTTGCGACCTATAATCTTTTAAGCCCGAGAGGCATATGTAATGTGTTTTGAGATTATAATATAATGAGGAATGAGCTTTGAAGGCTGGGTTTTTCACTGTTAGGGTTTTCCCAGGATAAATCTTGTGTCCTGTGTTCATAAATATCTTTTATCTTTCTGTGGATAGGCTATTAATTTTTGTTGCATATATGTTGCGAGCATGGAGTTGGTTATTTAGGATGCAAGGCTGAATAGTCCTTAATTGGGTCCTCCTACCTTGATTGCATCAAGACTATTTAGCCAAGTTGTCCCCTGAATTGAGTGATCACCACCAAGTTTATTAGGCATTAGAACAAACTTTGCAATTGGTATGGGGTAATAGGCCTTTTCATCGAGGGATAAAAGGTTGCATTGTTCTCAAGGTTATACAAATAGCTTTATACAAACTCATGCATACTTTCTTCATATTGAACTAGTACATCAAGAAGACTTGTAATAGACGGTGTATCATTAATGTCATTATCAAAAGTATTATCCTCACCAAACACACAAGTTGAAACATCAACCAAAGATTTCAAGGACATCTAAATTTTACCAAAAAACATATCCATGATGATATTTTGCAATAAGGTTCATACTGTTATATAATAGATGAAGGGAATTCATATGGGAACCCCAAACAAACATTCTTGAGAGCGTTCTATCACAAAAATTTGACTGATGCCCAAATAACAAGACAAAGTCGCCCAAGGGTGTCTAGGTCCTGGTCAAGTGTTTTGAAAATTTTAAGTTTGACTGTAAACTACACTACTTAAGAATTTGCTTAATGTATTCCAATTTAAAGCATAATGCAAGTACATAGCAATGTTGAAATTTTTTTAACAAGATTGAATGTAATTTTTAGGTTTGAAATGTGACAATTGACTGATTGAGAATGATGATTTTTGAATGCAAATTTTTGACCCTAATAATAAACTTTCTTTCACTAAATTAACTATATGAAAAATTCTTAAAAGCATGCAATTACTAAGTCCAAAATAGGGATATGCAAGTACAGTGAAACCGAGTAGATATAAATTGAACAATGTGAAAAAGATTGTTTAAACACATGTACAAGGTGCAAATTTTAATGATCAGATTTAATGCACAAAAATTAATTCAAAATTAGATACAACAACACAGCAGATACCCTGGAAAACCTTCCTCTTGAGGGAGAAAAACCCAGCAACAAAGATCTCTCTTATATATATAAATAGTGGCAAAATTCTCTTTACAATGAGGCCAATCACAAGGCCAATATTCAGCACCAACTTTAGATGCAAAACAGATAATAATCTGCCCTTCCTTGAACCCTAAATCTGCACTTAGAGAAATTCGCAATCTGCTCTTGGAGAAAATTCGCACTTGAATGAAGGAGAGAATTGAACTTGCTTGATGATTGAAAGGATGGAAATGACCTTGTATAAATACACAATGAGAGAGAGGTCGCACCTCTTCATGTACAAGGTCGGCCAAAATAGAGAAATATAATTACAATTAAAATATGTGAATTACAAGGAAGGTCGGCTCTTTTAGAAATTACATTGTTTCCAAAGTGAAGTGCCCTTCACATTAAATGTCACATATAAATAAATAGTCCGATAGGCTATATTAATTTATGTCTTCACTCGTGGCTGGAAGGATGAACCTGAAACTGTCATAACATTAACACTCCCTCTCAACTAGGGAGAGAACTTCCATTACACAAGACATATCACCTCAGCATTGATGTCTGCACATTAGCTACAACTTAGGATGTGAAAAGAAGAATATCACCTCAACGTGATATTAGATATCGCCTCAACACGATATCAACCATAATGGCTACAACCATACTATGGTGTGTACAAGTGTTCATCACTTGCGTGATGTTGTCACCTCAACATGACATTCACAAGTACAAGATGTGTCATGGAGTCTCACACATGACATCCACCATGACTCAGGCTCAGAGGGTGGAAACAAGGGCTTTCACCTCAAATCGCAAGGAGAAATGCATTAAACAAGGGATTGCGATTTCCTCTCCATCTCAGAGGAAAATGCATTATAAAGGGATTTCCTTGAACTTCTCTCTCAGAAGGAAAGAACTCATTAAATAAAAGACTCCATGATCGCGAGACTCTTACCGATGGAGCTAGATTCTCCACCATACCAAGCTTATCTTGAGAATTACACAAACTTTATCCTGGAGAGAGGCTTGGTGAGAATGTCTGCCATTTGCTCATTAGT